>ML660214.1:2090839-2195797 GCA_007570785.1 Antilocapra americana
GGCTTTAGCAGTACATGAACTGAGAATTTCCAGATGTTCCAAGCTGGGATTCAAAGAGGCAGAGGAACCGGATATCAAATTGCTAACATTCATTGGCTCATGGAGAAAGCAAAGAAATTCCAGAAAAACACATCTACTTCTGTATCATTAACTACTCTCAAGTATTTGACTGGGTGGATCACAACAAACTGGAAAATTCTTAATGATATGGGAGTATCAGATCATCCTACTTATCTCCTGAGAAATTATGTGTGAGTCAAGAAGCAACAGTTTGAACCAGACATGGAACAACTCACTGGTTTACAGTTGGGGAGGGAATATGACAAGGCTGTGTATTGTCTCCCTGCTTATTTAACGTCTATGCAGAGTACATCATGGGAAATCCCAGACTGGATGAAGCAAGTTAGAATCAAGACAGTTGGGAGAAATATCAACAACCTCACAATAGCAGAAACTGAGGAGGAACTAACTTTCTTCTTGATGAGGGTGAGAGTATAGAGTGAATAAGCTGGCTTAAAACTCAACATTCAAAAAACTAAGACCATTGCATCCAGTCCCATCACTTCATGACAAATGGAAGGGGGAAAAGTGGAAATAGTGACAGATTTTATTTTCTTGGGCTCTAAAATCACTGTGGATGGTGACTGCAGCCACGAAATTAAAAGATGCTTGCTCCTTGGAAGGAAGGGATAACAAACCCAGACAGCATATTAAAAAGTAGAGATATCACTTTGCTGACAAAGGTCCATCTGTCAAAGCTATGGTTTTTCCAGTAGTCATGTATGGATGTGAGAGTTGGACCATTAAGAGTGCTGAGCACCGAAGAATTGATGTTTTCAAATTGTGATGCTGAAGAGAAGACTCTTGCGAGTCCCTTTAACAGTAAGGAGATCAAACCAGTGAATCCTTAAGGAAATCAACCCTGTGTATTCACTGGAAGGACTGATGCTAAAGCTGAAGCTCCAATCCTTTGGCCATGTGATGTGAAGAGCCAACTCACTGGAAAAGACCATGATGCTGGGACAGATTTTAAGGCAAAAAATAAGGGGCAGGCAAAGGATAAGGCGGTTAGATAGCATCACTAACACAATGGACATGAATTTGAGCAAACTCTAGGAGATATTGAAGGACAGGGAAACCTGGTAGTCTGTAGTTCATGGGGTTGCAAAGAGTCAGACATGACTCAGGGACTGAATAACAAATAAAACTATGTAATGCATTTCTAAATAAAACAATTACATATACAATGTTTTACATAGCCTGCTGAGAAAAACATGCACTTAGGTGTAAGCACATTGTGTGTGTGTGTGTGTGTGTGTGTGTGTGTGTGTGTGTGTGTAAGTAAGCATTTCTATATTTGAAGAAATTTTATTTTTCTTCTTTTCAAAAATGCTAAGGTTATTTTTTGGTTGTTTTTCAACCTTGGAAGATTTTGGTTTTCTTTTTCAATAATCTTTATTGATATTATTATTCTGCTCCCCAGGCTTCACTTTTCACTTTATCCTGCTCCCCATATTCCTCTAATTTTGAGACTTATAGTATATCAGATCAATTGTTTCTTTTACCACTGTTACAATTCACATAGTAAGAAGAGAAAGTGACTAATATTTATTAAGTGCAAATTATGTGGCATGGACTCTGCAAAATCCTTTGCATTCACATTTTGTCCTCCCAATTACACTGTGTGGTGAGTACTATGATTCTCATTCTATGGATGAGGAAATTAAGGTTCACAGAAATTAAATAACTTTCCTGGGGCTGTATAACTAGTTTGTAGCAGATTTGGATCCAGAGGCTCATGTTCCTCCTATTATAACAAATTATACCTCTAAATAAATGTGGGAAAAATTATAGTCCTTAGAATGGCTCCTGATTTTCCCTCATATATGATGGTCAAAAAGGAGGGAATCGGGAGGGAGGATGGAGGGGGGTTCTGGAGGGGGAGCATATGTGGACCCATGGCAGTTTCATGTCATTGTATGGCAAAACCAACACAATAAAAAAAAAATTGAGGTGACAAATTGAAGTCAGAGTAGAGACCAACACTGACTATCCTATAGATTAAAATATGAGCCAAATATACAATTTCAAAAATTTTAGCCACTATGTTAAAAAACTAAAAATACAGGTGAAGAGAATATGAATAATATATATTTCATCTGACATGTAAAAATGATTCAAAATGTCATCAGTATGAAAATTTCAATCAGGTTCTTTGCAATTTTTCTCATACCAACTCTTTTAATTCCAGTGTATATTTTATTCATAGCCCATATCAAACTTAAACTCAGCACATTTCAAGTGCTCAACAGCCACATATAGCTAGTGACTGCTGTATTAGATAGCACAGATACATATTAATCTTTAATAGGCCTAATGACTGTCTCATTGCCTTCTGTTGGCATGAGACTTATTAGAGAGTCCTGTATACTTATTGGTTCCACCTCCTTTGCATTGTTTTACTCATTGGAATTAGCCTGGTGTACTCAATGGAATGATGAACTATTGAGCATTGAGCATTCCAACTCAGTTAGAGGATAAGATGACATATTATTTTCTGGTTTCCTAGTACTCCAACTTCTGCTTTACTTAACCATTCTGCTGCATCTTTGACCAGCATTGATTACTACATCTTTAGATCATCACTTTGATTAAACTCCTTTATATACAAACATTAGTCCATAGCCTTCTTTTATTTTGGGGATTGCTAAGCCAGATACAACTTCAACTGTTATTTATACAGTGAGGACAAGTAAAACTAATCCCCATCCATACTTTCATCATGAAATCACACCTATGTATTCAGCTACCAAACATTCATTTTTACACACATTTAAAATATCATTTATAAAATCACACACACAAATATACTTTTTCCCCCTCATCATTAGTAGGTTGAGAGAACATTTTTTTTCCTCAATGAAAGTACGTATTTGCTGGCCAAGTGGGGTTATATGCTGCATGCCTAATTAAATAAATTGAAGAAATTACAAAAAGGAAAGCCATAAAAAATAAAATGTTGCAAATGATTGTTTTTATAGAGAGAATGAAATTCCTTTGGTGAAACTGCTTCTACCTCAAACTGAAATAATGACCATCCACTTGAATTCTACAATTTCTTTCAGTGTGACTACTATTAGCAAAGGTACCATCAAATAAATGTTGGTCATAAATTCTAAATAAATAAATATAAAATTCTTATTCAGACTCAATATATTAGTCATGTGTTATACACTGCACAGTGAAGAAAACAAAAATGCCACAGTATTTATGGAGTCCAATATAATATGTATTGATTTTCAGACTTCTTTAGTACAATGTATGCCTTTAAAAAGGATGCAGATATAATTTTTCACATGCAATTGAAAGAATAATTAAACAAATTTGCTGTAGTTTTTCTCTTTTTTTTTTCCAGTAAGTTTCCCTTCCATCTTTAACTCTACTTGCTGTCCTTCCCAATAGAAACATGCCACTGCTCATGGGCTCTGCTGTCCTTGTGCATATGTGAGATCAGCAGTCCCTTTCCCCTACTAAATGCATGCAAATATGCTTCTTTGATTAGGAGCTGCTATTTGCAACCTCTTTGTTTTTGTTTTCACCTCTCTATCTCCAAGCATACCTGTACAGTTGGGTGCGGTCATATAACTAAGTGCAGCCAATGACAAATAAGCAGAAATATGTATTGATATGTGCCCATGGGAAACTCTCCTTAAACAGGAGTTAGCACAGCCTTGAACGTTGATACATAGCTGGAACTCTAGTAGTCATTTCAATCCTTAAATTTGGAAACACCAAACCAAAAATGGGAAAGAAGCAAATATGAACCATGATAAAACTGTGAAATTACCACAGGAGCCCTTGACAGCCTATCTATGAATTTGTTTTATGTGAGGGAAAAATAAACCTTTACTATATTTTGTCCTTTTTTTAGCCTGAATCTAACACATTAACTTTCTTGTTAAACACAGTCAAATCCAAACCTAATGGCTACACATACAATGGATTATTTCCTGGAACCCAAAGGTGACAAGCTTTAAGCATGTAGATATGACTGGCCCATGTTTACAAGGAAAATAGATGATCACAGCATTCTTTAGACCTAAAATTTAGTTTCAAGTGTGATTTGTTAGTATTTTATTTGCTTGTCTACTTTTCACAGGGGTAACTACTTAATTACATTTTCAAGTGTGTAGACTAAGTAGCATGATTGATTTAACTTTTTCTTTTTGTTAGGAAATTCAGTTATATCCTGGACATTCTTTGTGAAGACTAACATATTCTCAATGATACAAGGGCTTCCCTGGTAGCTCAGCTGGTAAAGAATTTGCCTGCAACGCAGGAAACACCAGTTTGATCCCTGGGTTGGGAAGATCCACTGGAGAAAGGATAGACTACCCATTCCAGTATTCTTGGGCTTCCCTGGTGGTTCAGCTTGTAAAGAATCCACCTGCAGTTTGGGAGACCTGGGTCCAATTCCTAAGTTGAGAAAAAAACCCTGGAGAAGGAAAGGCTACCCACTCCAGCATTCTAGCCTGGAGAATTCCAAGGGGTGGCAAAGAGACATGACTGAGCGACTTTCACTCACAATTCCATGCAGTCCTACCTGCAGTTATTCTGTAACAGGTCTGTACTGCTTATTATTTTGGAGAATAAAAGAATGTTCCTTTATAGTAATATGATGTTTCATATGTAAGAAAACTCTGATATATGAATAACATGCACACATATACACAGAGTTGCTTTAAAAATAATAGGTGAACACAATTAATATTTTAGAGCAATTCTAAAATTAGTCACAAAGAAAGTAATTTTTAAAAAAAATCCATGTAATGTTATTTATCTCCATTTCTAGAATAATAATTTTAACACAAGTTCTATAATCTGATTTTTTTCTCCAATTAACACTACAGGAAGCTGACCTGGGTGAGCTGCTTTATTCTTTTCATTCAGGGTTGCAGGGTAAACATGTGTATAGTCACATATTAAGACTCCTTATACACCACAAACTAAGAAATTATGTACATCAAAGTTCCTAGTAGATTCAAGTAATGAGTTACCATAAACCCACAGCCTTTTCAAAATTGAAGAAAACTCACAAGACATGTTTTCCTGTGGCTTTCAAAATTCTCACAACAAAAGCTGCTTTCCAACGTGCTGGGGAGGAGGACTAAAATACCACACACATATAACCTGTTCAGAATTTCACACTGTAGGCAGATTACTAACTGCTGTGGCTGTGTTTTCTGGGTGCTATTACTGAATCTTGACCATTAAATGGACATAATTTAGATAATGATATGCAATACTATGGTGGTTTTTACATTTTCATTACTAAAACTGTTTATTTGCAATAAGTGATATGTTCTACATTCAATTAACCACTTAGTACTCTTGATAAGTGAAAATGGATTTACATTTTAAAAAACATATTTGAATTTCACTCATATTTCATTCATAGCAAAAACCTAATTTCAGTGTTTGACCACTAGGGCATTGGTCATTAAAAGGAAATTACAAAAAGAAATGTAATATGAAAATACTAACATTTTTATGCCCTGACATCATTTAATATTCAATCTTTAGATGAAGCCATATAGCTATACTCTTTAAAAGTGAAAGACAAGGTTGCCTAACATTTAGTAAAACTTGCTGGTTCTCTCAAAGTAGAGCCCCCAATCTCACTTATGTTTAGAATCATCAGAAAACAGTATTTAACGATGAAAGACAAACTAAGACAAAGGGCAATGCTTCCATAACAGCACACCTTAAGTAAGAGAGCAAAGCAGTAGTTTTTCTCCCTATAAATTTGTTTGCTCTCAATTGAGAGACTGGATACTATGGTGATTATGTAATAGGAACAAAGACCAAATTTTGCCTGGAAAATCCCATGGACTGTGGAACCTGGTGGGCTACAGTCCACGGCATCACAAACAGTTGACAAGACTGAGCACAAGCATCTCACCTGACCTGACCAAATTAGCTACAATGTTTATTCATTCTTCTTTTTTGATGAACATTGTTAGAGACAAGAAAAAGTTTATATAACTGAAAATTTCACAGGAAAATTAAAATCACTAACAGTGACTCCATAGAGAAAATAAAATCCATAGAGGACTAATATTTACTGAATGCCTACTGTGTGCTGGAGGAGTGGCAGCTGCGTGGCACAGGAGCAGCCAAGAGGAGATACCCCAAGTCCAAAGTCAAGAGCAGCGGCCGAAAGGAGATACCCTATGTCCAAGGTAAAGAGTAGCAGCTGTGCTTTGCTGGAGCAGCCATGAAGAGAGACCTCGCGTCCAAGGTAAGAGAAACCCAAGTAAGAAGGTAGGCGCTGAGAGAGGGCATCAGAGGGTAGACAGACTGAAACCACAATCAGACAACGAGCCAACCTGATCACACGGATCACAGCCTTATCTAACTCAATGAAACTAAGCCATGTCGGGTGGGGCCACCCAAGACAGATGGGTCATGGTGGAGAGATCTGACAGAATGTGGTCCACTGGAGAAGGGACTAGCAAACCACTTCAGTATTCCTGCCTTGAGAACCCCATGAAAGGTATGAAAAGGCAAAAAGATAGGACACTGAAAGATGAACTCCCCAGGTTGGTTGAGACCAGGTTGCTGTTGGAGACCAGTGGGGAAATAACTCCAGAAAGAATAAAGAGATGGAGCCAAAGCAAAAACAACACCTAGCTGTGGATGTGACTGTTGATAGAAGTAAAGTCCAATGCTGTAAAGAGCAATATTGCATAGGAACCTGGAATGTTAGGTCCATGATTCAAGGCAAATTGGAAGTGGTCCAACAGGAGATGGCAAGAGTGAATTCTAGGGACATTCTAGGAATCAGCGAACTAAAATGGACTAGAATGGGTGAATTTAACTCAGATTATATTTACTAGTGTGGGCAGCAATCCCTTAGAAGAAATGGAGTAGCCATCACAGTCAACAAAAGAGTCCAAAATGCAGTACTTGGATGCAATCTCAAAAATGACAGAATGATCTCTGTTCATTTCCAAGGATAACCATTCAATATCACAGTATTCCACATCTATGCCCTGACCAGTAATGCTGAAGAAGCTGAAGTTGAACAGTTCTATGAAGACCTACAAGACCACTTAGAACTAACTCCCCAAAAAGATGTCCTTTTCATTATAAGGGACTGGAATGCAAAAATA
Organism: Antilocapra americana; assembly: GCA_007570785.1. Classification (NCBI taxonomy): domain Eukaryota; kingdom Metazoa; phylum Chordata; class Mammalia; order Artiodactyla; family Antilocapridae; genus Antilocapra; species Antilocapra americana. The sequence continues at coordinate 2,098,015 of ML660214.1, forward strand.
GGAGGTCAAGAAACACCTGGAGTTAACAGGCAAATTTGGCCTTGGAGTACAGAATGAAGCAGGGCAAAGGCTAATAGAGTTTTGCCAAGAGAACGCACTGGTCATAGCAAATACCCTCTTTCAAAAACACAAGGGAAGACTCTACACATGAACATCACCAGATGGCCAACACTGAAATCAGACTGATTATATTCTTTGCAGCCAAAGATGGAAAAGCTCTATACAGTCAGCAAAAATATGATCCAACCAGTCCATCCTAAAGGAGATCAGTCCTGGGTGTTCATTGGAAGGACTGATGTTGAAGCTGAAACTCCAATACTTAGGCCACCTGATGCGAAGAGGTGACTCATTTGAAAAGACCCTGATGCTGGGAAAGATTGGGGGCAGGAGGAGAAGAGGGCAACAGAGGATGAGATGGTTGGATGGCATCACAGACTCAATGGGCATGCGTTTGGGTAAACTCCAGGAGTTAGTGGTGACAGGGATGCCTGGCGTGCTGCAGTTTATGGGGTCACAAAGAGTCGGACACAACTGAGCAACTAAACTGAACTGAACTGTGTGCTAGCCATTGGACTAGGGAATGAATCACATTTCTCATCTAAATTATTATTAGCAATTATATGCCAAATCAATGGCTTCCCTGGTGGCTCAGATGGTACAGAATCTGCCTGCAATGCAGGAGATCCAGGTTAGATCCCTGGGTTGTGAAGATCCTCTGGAGAAAGGAATGGAAACCCATTCCAGTATTCTTGCCTGGAAAATTCCATGGACAGATGAGCCTGGTGGGCTACAGTTCATGGGGTCTCAAAGAGTCAGATATGACTGAGCAAATTTCACTTTCAACTGTTATCAGTGAAGATCCACATCATATGTGCCATTAAGATAGTTATTTAGTTTATCTTACCTAATGGCCTTATTCAAGTCCAATTCCTCGATCACAGAGTAATAGGATGAGATTGCAAATCTCCCAAAGAGTGGAGCTAAGAGGGAGAACAAGTCTATAGATGGGACCTAGAGTACCTACTTTAGGTCATGTGCATGTGCATGTGTATGTATGCATGTGCATGTGCATGTGCATGTGTGTACCAGAGTGAACTGCCATGCTTTCCTCTAGGGGATCTTCTTGACCTAGGGATTAAACCTGCATCTACCTGCACTGGCAGGTTGGTTCTTTACCACTAGTGCCACTTTTAGCTCAGAGTCCTTTCATAATTTATTTTCAATACTTTAGCTTCCTCAGAGTAGCACAAATAAGTGGTTGGTTCAAATCACTGTTATTTAGAGAAAAAAGACCTTTGGGATCATTCAACCCACATTTTTCTAATTTTGCAGATAATTAAACTAAGGCATAGTGAGATCACAAGAGTTACATAATTGTTAGTGGCAGAAATGGAACCAAGAAATAGTTTTCATGCTTTTCTTCTTATGAAAGCCTTAAGGTACCAACTGTCACCTAGAAATACTAATCTGTTGACCTTAAATCTTCAGAAAGGCAGATTAGCTGTGTGACCTTCAGCTATTTTCTTAAACTCCCTGTGTAATAAGTATCTCATTTCATGGGAGCAAAAGAATAGTATCTACCTTCTGGGAGTTATGTGTGGGTTCAATGAAGTTATAGCTTTGAACACTTAAAATGGTATTCTATGTGTGACCAACTAGTACTTCAAATGATGTCTGCCTCATTCATAGATAGACATATACAAATATGAACTCCCATGCAATAAGAAAATAATCACATCTTCTACCCCAAGAGTGAGCTTACCATCAATATGAAGGTAAAAGTAACTAATCACACGGCATGATGTTTTATGAAAATGAGGTAAAGAATACCTCATTGAATACCCAAGGGAAATATTTAACCCAAATTTGGGACTTCAGGAGCAACTCCCCACAGAATGTGCCAAGAAGTGTGAGCAGCTTAGTGTGGGAGACAGGGAGGAAAGTCTTTTAGTCAATGGAGGCAGGAAGCGCCAAGGCCTAGGAGGAAAAAATGTAGAGCTGGGGAGGCTAGCTTTGAAGTGTGAAAAGTGGAAAGAAAAGAGACAAGAGTGGTAAGCAGAGACCAAAAAGTTTATAAGTCACAGTAAAGAGTATAAGGCTTCCCTGATAGCCCAGTTAGTAAAGAATCCACCTGCAATGCAGGAGACCCTGTTTCGATTTCTGGGTTGGAAAGATATGCTGGAGAAGGGATAGGCTACCTACTTCAGTATTCTTGGGCTTCCCTTGTGGCTCAGCTGGTAAAGAATCCACCTGCAATGTGGGAGACTTGGGTTTGATCCTTGGGTTGAGAAAATCCTCTGGAGAAGGGAAAGGGGATTTTCTTTCAGTATTCTAGCCTGGAGAATCCCATGGACTGTAGAGTCAGACATGACTGAGCGACTTCCACTTCACTGAAGAGTTTAAAATATTTGGGAAAAGTTGAGTGCCATTCAATGATTTAAGCAGAAGTAATTAAATTTAATTTTAGAAAACTCACTTTGGCTGTAAAGTAGGTAGGATGGAATCAAAGGAACTCAGAAGCCCATTGATGCAGTTTCAGGTGAGCCATGATGAATGATTACAACAGCTTCAAGGTTTATAGGGGCCTTGTTTTCTAATGGAGCATTCAGTAATTCCTAGTGAACTAGAGACTACCTGTGTATGCTAAGTTCCTTCTGTCATGTCCGACTCTTTGCAACTCCATGGACTGTAGCCCACCAAGCTCCTCCGTCCATGGTATTCTCCAGGACAGAACACTGGAGTGGGTTGCCATTTCCTTCTCCAGAGATTACCTGGTGCCAACCTAAGTCTTCTTTAGTAATGATAACTCTGCTTAACTCCACAATGTGATGGGTTTTAAACAAAGGAACAGGGTATCTGTTCTCCTATGGATGTTCCTGTGAACTCAAAGTGTCTGAAGTCAGATATGATGGGATTGCATTTTGGCCCTGTTACTTCCTTAGATATGTGATTTGGGGAAAATCCTTTAAAATCAAAGCACTAGTTTTTTTAAATGTATAAAACTAGGATAAGAGTATCTACTTCATAGTGTTACATGAGATAATACATGCAAATATCCAATATCTGTACCTGGCATGTATTAAGCATTCAATAAAATTTAGGCCTTTACATTAACTGTTTTATATATATATATATATATATATATATATTTCTTTTTAATAGTTTTCAGGAAGTCAGTTTTCAAAAGCAATGTTGTTTATTTTTAAAGTCACTGAAAAATCTCATTATTTTCAAGTTATAGTTCTACTAGCCCTTCAGAGTATAACAAAACACCTTTTTAGTACACAAGGAAACAAATAAAAAATGCCACTCAATGTCACTCTTGTAAAGCAGGATAATTTGCATTTTTTGGCTCTTTATACATTGTTCTACCATAACTCCTTAAATATACCCTTGTATCTAAGAGATAGCTTGGTCTGTAGGCTGAGAGTAAAAGAACTGAATTGAGATCATTGTTTTTAATTTCCCTTCCTGATTACAAAACAAAGATGCATCATGTTGATCTTCAGCAATTTCAGCATCTGGAGTCTCTCTGCCTCCAGTAGAATTCTATCCATTCATCACTCTTGACCAGAGATGCTTCCACAAAGACCTAAAAGCATGTCACTATCTGCCAAACTCTAACCCTGGACCCCTACAGCCATACCATCCCCTAAACATCAAAAGTATGATAATGGTTTTTACAGAATGTGTTACACAGTGATAGTTAATATAAACCCCCTAAAAGTGCACCTGGGTTAGAGCTGTTGTGGGGAGATTCATGTAGAGCCCAGTCCACAGAGGCCCAGTGCCAAGGGCGTTGGACCAAATCTGAGGGAACAATGCCAGCTCACAGAATAAGACACTAGCATTGTTTGGGGAGTGATAACAGGCTCTGTTTCAAACAACTTCCCCCACACTGTTTTATATTCTGTAAAATCTGAGCCTTTCTTTGCTTAGGCTCCTGCCTAGGAGGCCCTTATTGCAAGGCTTTGAAATTTCTATGGAAATTGATGAGAAACAAGTTTTAGTGGTCAACAGACCAAGAAACAAGCCTTACTTTTGTTAGTATTTCCAAAATTGTAATTAACAAGTTATTAGAAATCCAACAGGTGTGTCAGTCACTGTGCAAAGCACTAGGGATGGAGCTAATTAAGAGTGGGCTACTGCCTTCAAGTAGTCCATGTTCTAGCATTGGAAGCAGATGCATAGAGCTGCATTTTACTACAATGTGAAAAGTGCTATAGCAACAGAAAGCACTACTGTGAAAAACAAGTGAAAAAGTATTAATTTTGCCTGAAGAGGATAATCAAAGTCTCACTGACAAAATCAGTTTTGAAAGATACTTCTCTCTTTTAAAAAATTGTTTATGTACGTGTGAGCAGTGTATGTAGGTATGTGTGTGTATAAAATGGGGAAATTCTAAACAGTTGATCATTTAGTTTCATTGAGTTAGACAAGGCTGTGGTCCAGGTGATCAGTTTGATTAGCATTTTGTGATTGTATTTTCATTCTGTCTGCCCTCTGAGTGATAAGGATAAGAGGCTTATGAAGCTTCCTGATGGGAGAGACTGATTGTGGGGGAAACTGGGTCTTGTTCTGATGACCAGGGCCATGCTCAGTAAATCTTTAATCCATTTTTCTGTTGATGGGTGAGCTGTATTTCCTCCTTGTTGTTGACCTGCGACCAAACTATTGTGGAGGTAATGAAGACCTGCCTTTGAGTGTCTGAGTGTCTCATGCAGAGATACAGGTCAGCAGTAGCCTGCCACAGGGGTAGAGGCTCTGGGTGCAGCACCCCTGTGTGTGGCATAAGCCCTCTTGGAGAAGGCTGCCATTAACCCCACCATAGAGCTGCCAGAACTTACACAGGAATGGGGAAACAGGCTTCTGGGGGCACAAACAAAACCTTGTGTGCACCAGGACCCAGGAGAAAGGAGCAGTGACCCCACAAGACACTGACCCAGACTTGCCTCTGAGTGTCCAGGAGTCTCCGGTGGAGGAGTGGGTCGGTGGTGGCCTGCTGCAGGGTCAGGGGCACGGACTGCAGCAGTGCTTGTACAGGACCTTTCGAAGGAGGTTGCCACTATCTTCATTACATCCTCTCTTTCACACAGAATTTATAGAATACAGTGCAAAGAAAAAGAAAAGATTTATAATTCAGAAAGATCCACTGTTCATATGTGATCCTTCCATTGTCTAATGCCTGTGTTTTATTAGAGAACTGAAAAAAAAGTTTTTAATTTAATATTTAAACTTGTATCCAAAAATATTTTAAAATTATAATTTAAATGATGAAATGGTGTGAGATTTTAGAAATATACCATTATTTATGTAACTAACTCTCTTCTGAGATATTTAAACTACATTTTCTATATTTTGATATTTAAGCCAATACTATGATCAATATAAATGCATAATAAGCACATTTCTATTTAAATTTCTATAAACTGATCAGAAAATATAGTGGTCCAAAAAGTATAATGATGTTTTAAGACTCTCAGCTGCAAATTGTCAAACTGTCCCCCAACAGCATTCTTCCATAACTGCTCCAAGGTTGCTATTTTGATATGTATTACACAGTTATTATTATTTTAAGAAAATATGTTCCAATGTGAAAGATAAGATATAATGTTTATGGTATTAATGATCAAATAAATGCAAATTGCAAGTATAAGGTTGAAAATTCTTTTTCATAGGTTTCACACAATTTCAATTTTCCATAATCCAACTTTACTGACATAGCTGTGCCACAGTTCTTTCTTGTCTTATTAAGAAGTGGTCTTAGTCCAAGAACCCAAGCTTATCAGTGGTGCAGCCTTACTTCCAACAATAGTCAAAACCATCTTATTACCCTCATTAGACTCTGATACAGAAGCAACAAAAATGGGAAAACACTGATACTTTCCCATTACATGGTAAAACTGGAAGATGGAAAGAAGAATATACGTGAAATTAGATACAAGGTCAAGAGAAATCTGAAATGAGATTAAAGACTCAGTTAATACATTAAAGCAAAGTAATATCAAGTGAAAATTCAGCTCCAGAGAGGCAAGAATCCTTTATTTTTCTCTGATGCATGCAAGTCCCTGTACAATAATAAGTGATCAATAGATACAAATTGAGTGAATACTGAAATGGAATACGAACAGAGAGCATAGCCTACAAATAACTTTATAGAATTAGTATGAATTTTTAGTAGAATTATTATTTTTCTGTTTGAATAGAGACATCTCATTTCCCTTCTCTTTCTTCAGCATCTATCTTATACTTGTACCTTCCAAAACACATATCAGGCTGGCATGTAATTTCTATCTGTTCATAATTATTTCTTTTTATATGAAGGGTAAAAGCAGAAGTCCACCTACCTGCACCATGGGTTCTAATACTATGCTTTATAGACAAGCATTATTTAGCATTACCTAGGAACTTATGGAAATATAAACTCATACCCTATTCCAGATCTACTGAATTAGAAGGCTAGGGATATGGTTCAGCAATCTTTTTTTCTGAAAGGGCCACAAGATGATTTTGGTGCATGTTAAGGTTTCAGAACCAGTGACAAAATCTGGAGCTATTCTCTCTCTGATGTATTTTACACAAATCACACACACACACACACACACATGCAGAGGTTTAAGCCATTATTTAGAATGCCTAGCTTACAGAGAAGGTAGAAGTAAGAAATATACAGGTTAGAGTCACCATTTCACCACTGTTCAGATCAATGTTTCCCACTTTGAATAAGGCAACCGTGCATTTTTAAAATCTCAATTCACAACACAACACTGCAGGGTTTGCTTTTTAACCTTACAAAAACTTTACTTTAATAAAACCAATTATAACATTTCATTAGATAATTTGTTTTACTGCGTTAGAAGCCTACTAAGAAATACAATTCTTTTGGCCCATGACTTTTGGCAACAGAGCTATTTTAAAGAAGAAAGAATATGTGTATAATATTCTAATATTGCAAAAGCAAAGTGAGATAATACAAAATATTGCCACATCGCTCCAATAATATTGAGTATAGTACTGAATCCTCAATGTATTGTTCTGTCATTCAATTTGTCTCTGTAAGCAAAAAATAAAATAAAAACTCTGTGTATTTCTTAGGATGGTCATTATTGATCATGATGGCTGGAGGAAACTATCCATATCATTTTAACTGCAAAATGTTCATTAGTAGCTACATATGCACTCAGTGTCAGTTTCAATACCTGAAGAATAATTATGATAATATTAGTTTCTTATTCTCTCTGACAAAGTCATTTTTAGACCCTGTCAACCAAATTCTCTGGGCTCCATGGAGACATGTGCTACATAAATACAAAGCATTATTTTTACTCTTTTCATATTATTTGGAGATTGTTAAATGGAGGAGCAATGTATTAAATATTAATAGTGTTTATGCAGCAAAAGTTATCTTACACCTTAGTTAAGGATACAACACACTGAAAATTGAAATATAAGTAATCTCTCACCTCAAGGTATAGGAGTTCACCCAGTCATTCTATAGTTAGGTGTCTCTCTTTTTAAAAGAGCAAACTTATGCACATACCTAAAGCTGCTAAAATTGAGAATGATCACAAAAATACCAAAAGCCAATGAAACAGCACTCTGATAGGTGGGCTTTAGTGAATTATTCAAGAATAGTTTATTTAAATGTAGCATGAGTGCATGCTAAATCACTTCAGTCATGTTCAGCTCTTTGTGACCCTATGGACTGTAGCCCATAGGTTACAGAATACCATGGGGATTCTCCAGGCAAGAATACTGGAGTGGGTTGCCATGCCCTCCTCCAAGGGATCTTCCTGACCCAGGGATCAAACCATTGTTCCTAATATCTCCTGTATTGGCAGGGAAGTTCTTTACCACTAGTTCTTTACCTGGGAAGCCCTTTAAATGCTAGATTTTTGTACAAATAAGAAAAAAAGAAACAAACTAATCTTGTCATGAAAAATGACCAAACACCTCTTGTCTCATTGTAGCATATTGGCAAAAATCACCTGCATCTTATTGATATTTACAAGTGAGAGTCCTTTATATGAGGATTATTTTCCTTGTTGATGTCAAAATCTTTGTGGCTCTTAGTAAACAGTGGTAGGTAGATGTTAAGTGTATGGGTGTTGAGTCAAGATTGTAGAACACACTCTCACTCACCAGCTGTATTATTTTGGGTATTAATTGACTTCTTTGAGTTCCAGTTTCTCATACATGAAGTTGAAATTGTTAAGATTATTGTGAACCTTAAATTTTAGATAGTATATAGAATGATGCATATCAAATACAAAATACAATAAATTTAGCAGAAATTTCTGCAGCAGAATATGCAATAGAGACTGCTATTACTAAAATATTTTAATTCAAATGCATCATAAATCTATTTCAAATCATTTCCTTATGCTTACTTATTTCATTTTTTATATGATGTTAGACATTCCTTCATGTCAGTTTACTCTGAATACATGAAAACAATTCTGACATTAATTTATACTTTAATTCTCAATTACATAGAGTATTTGCTTTGTTGTCTGTTGAGTCTACCACTCACATGAACTAGGAAGGAGTTGGAAGTAGGTTTAGAGGATATGAGTGTGTGTACCTGTGTCTGAGAGCATTTCAAAATAAAAGATAGCTTCAACTACTAGAAGTTAACTATCGCTTCCCATTCAAGCCTTTGGCAGAGAAAACTGAGAGCTATTGTATTTAAAGGCTTTATCACTCACTCCAACATTCTTGCCTGGAGAATTTCATGGACAGAGGAGCCTGGCAGGCTATAGTCCATAGGGTCATATAGAGTCAGGTATGACTGAAGTGACCCTTCATGGCACGGCAATCCAGTTAAAGTCAATTTACATGCCCTAATGTATGTTAATGTTTCTATAATACAATATAAATAAGAAATTTAATATAATGTTTTATCAATTATATACATGATTTTATATCTATACGCATTTTTATGTATTTCATATATTAGTTTCAGGAAAATTAACAACTACAGACACCAATAATATTTAGAAAGTTTTAAATGTGAGTTAGAATAATAACAGAAGTCCTTATATATATCATGTTTAATTAAAATGCCATTGTACAAATTTAGGAATATATAGTTACATGGGAATTGTAACTTTCTATAGTCTACTTCCTACACATAGACTTTCACATACAGATTTGTACTGCTTTGTTGTTTTAGTTACATGTCTGACTCTTTATGACCTCATGGACTATAGCCTGCCAGGCCACTCTATCCATGGAGTTTCCCAAGCAAGAATACCAGAGTGGGTTGCCATTTTCTACCCCATGGATAGATTTGTATACCCTGGATTCATTTATGGACTAGAAAGATTGAAATATTTGCCTCAAAGTATTAATAATTATGACATAAATATACTTATGAAAATTATAGAAGTGCAATGGCCTCACAACGTTTGAGTCTTGGAATCGTAGGGAAGGCAACTTAGAGTTGTCTAGTTCCATTTCTATATGATACAGATATCTTCCCTAGAATATTCTCTTTGGAAACTGGTCATCCAGTAATAAAAATAAGTATCATGTTTTTAGCACTTTATATATATAAGGGCTTGCATTTAGCCCTTAGCACACAGTATCTCCATTAATCTTTATAAATACTTCATGAGGAAGGTACCATCATCATTCCCAGTGAAGCTCAGAAAGACTTAGTTGCATGATCAGGCTACAAGGACTGATTTGTACAGTCAGGTCCTCACACAGCCATTTCAGGTGATGGAAAGCTCACCACTATAGGATGTAAAGATTCAATTCCTGTTAATGTTGTCTTCCTAGAATTGAAATACAATCCAGTGCTCTATCACTTTCACTCCATAGTATTTTGAACTCTGGAACTGTGCAGGAAAATGTGATAAATGAAACTATCTCCTTTCTCCCTGGTAACCCTTCAGACACTTAATAGGTAGATGCCATGTTCTATTTTGCTTCGTCAGGCAAACTACTCCCATTTTTTTTCAAACAGTTTTGCAGCACTTTATTTCCAGACTAGATTCCAGGTATTCATGATGCTCTTAAATGTAGAGTCAAGGACAACTACAGGATCCTAGGGATTGTAGGTAGTGTTTAATAAGTACAGAGTATATCTGAAATAGTAGCTCCTTTTTTCAAATAACACATTTTGAGTAAAGACATAAATCACTTTAATTTGGGGCTTCTCCAGTGGCTCAGTGGTAAAGAATCTGATTGCAATGTGCAGGAGATGTTAAAAATGCGGGTTCAATCCCTGGGTTGGGAAGATCCCCTGGAGGAGGGCATCACAGCCAACTCCAGTAATCTTGTCAGGAAAATCCCAAGGACAGAGGATCCTGGTGGGCTATGGTCCATGGGGTCACAAAGAGTCAGACTTGACTGAAGTGATTCAGTATGCAGGCAAGTTGCAATACATTAGTATTGTGCTTGGAATCAGCAATAATTCTAGGTATTTTATTTATATATCAACTCTTGATAAGTGTGACATCCATTCTCTTGTATTTAAGTAGTTACCTTTTTAAACCCAAATTTGGATTTTACATTCATTACTTTCAATTCTCTTCTTTTTTCGGTAAATTAATTGTCCCTTTAGAATACTAGTTATGTAAACAGGGATTAAATAGCTTCCCCTAATGTCTGACACACATAAATACGAAAACACTGCTGATTATATCCTTATACGTATCTTTGATTTGAAGAAGGTAACAATGTTGACTAGCATAGGCCTACTCACTACTGCTCTCATTCCAGCCTCCATACTACCTACTTTCTTCAATTCCTACCAATTTAAAAACCTATTTATTTTAGATACAGTTTAATCACATCTTCCTTTAGCTCTCAGTTTTTCAATAAATTACATCAAGTGACCTCCTAAATGCCATAAATAGTATATTTATAGTATCATCCTTATTAACCAGCTTACCAACACATTTTAAAGCATTTGGATTTATTTATTTATTTTTTATTAATTTATTTATTTTTTCCTTTACATTTTCATGTTGGTTTTGCCATACATTGACATTCTTACTGATTGTTTCCTAATGTCTTAGGAAACGAGCAATTGCTTGACAACGGTTTAATATTTTGTTGGGTATAGAATTCAAGCTCTGAAACCCATTACTTGATTTTTAGTTTTGGACATTGAAACTGGTGTTTTAGAGTCACATAGGGCCATCAAAGGCTTGACTTCAGAACTTGTGCACATTTGAATTGTGGTTCTGCCACTTATAGCTGTCTCAACTTAGACCAGATATTTAACTTTTCAAGTTTCATTTTCTTGTCTTGTAAGTGGCAATATTAATAACACATATCCTCAAAAGTAGACATGAGAATTTAATGTAATAAGTTGAAATACTTACTACAATATACTACTCAATATGTTAGCAAATATTCCTTAAATAAGTCTGTCAATTCTTTCAATTTCTTGAATTATAATATATGTGAACAGAGACACCTAAAATCATTGGCATGGCAAAGTGTTCACCTTGTGTTTTCATATCCTCTTAGATCATTAATCCTTTTAAGCACTATGACTACATATAATTTATGCACTTTTACCATTCCCTAACTAAAACTTTCTATCCATTATTATTAGTCTTACTAATATGTCTTTTAAAATTAAATCTCTTTAGATTGCTGTTACATTTTTTCCAAGTGTTTTCTTCCTTTCAGCTTGGACCATAATTGTTTCTTTGGTGACAACACTTATGTTTCTGAAGCTAGATTCACCTTACTGTCCTTGACCATGAATCACAGCTATATGTCTTTTAAAATTATAAAATCTCCATTATATGTTTTCTATAAAGAATATTAATATAGTCACAACTGGGTATTAATATAACCCATTATATATTAATATAGCCCATTAATAACTGAGTGTGAATATAACCAGTATATTTGGGGGAAGAATATTATAAATATTAAGATAAGCTAACTATTTTCAATTAGTATTAATATTCCTATGAGTGCACACTGCCTGCTAAGTTGCTCAGTTGTGTCCAACTCTTTGCAGCCCTATCAACTGTAGACCATCAGGCTCTTCTGTCCAAAGGATTCTCCCGGCAAGAATATTGGAGTGGGTTGCCATGCCCTTCTCCAGGGGATCGAATCATAAATCAGAATCATGCCACAAGTGACCAGTTCCCCTTCAGTGATTGAGAATATGAGTTCCATATTCTCTACTTTCTAAGGCCAAAGTCCTACTCATTCACTTACTAGCTATTTGATCTTGAACAAGCTACTGCCTCCATTTCCTCCAATATAAAATGAAAACAGTTGCATCTATCTCATAAAGTCACTGTGAAGAATAAGTAAGTAAATTATCTTATCTTTCAAAGTGTTTAAAACGGTGTTCAATAAATATCAGCTCTTACTTATTATTTCTCATATATATTTGAAATCATCAATAAGTCAGGGCATGATACATACTTTCTTTAAGGAGAACTAAAAGACAACTTCAACCAGACTGAAATCCCCATGAGCATAGTTACCACTGCCTGACAGTTATATAAAGGCTTAATAAATATTCATCAAAAATATTAATGCATACATGATTAGATGACCTTTTTGTCCCTATTCTGAATTACACATTACTAAGATCTGTGATAAGAGATAGCAACACCCTTCACTTGACCAGGCAATATTCCACTCCACTCTTCATTTATGTTAATGATACATTATATTACACGTGGCTTTCCAGCCCATAGATTTCTGTGAATGTATATATCTTCTTGATGTACAGGTACACTTCTCTGCTCATTTTACTTCTTTCAGACAAACTGAATTCTAATCTATCATCTGCAAAGACCCAAAGAGATTTCCTTTTGAAGCTTATATAGCTTGACTTCTAAATCATAGTTAAAGTCATAAAATAAGATGCATTGTCGCCATATACTTTTTTACAGTTCCATATTAATCAGGTTGATGTCTCTTATTATAACATCTAATATATAAAACTACTCTACTGAAAATATTTATTTTATTTATTTGTTTTATAGGCAGACTTTAGGATCCTTGTAGCCTTTCAAGCTTCAGTATCTCTTGTTCACAAAATCTAACTTTAAAAGTTTAAAATACTTTTATAATTTCAATTTCACTCCACTTTGTAGCAGTTCATTATTGTTATTAGGAATATACAAATATTTCTAAATTCCCCATAACTTCCACCCCTTTTCATGTTTGGAAACACCGTATAACACAAATCATTTTGAGCAGGCTTAGTTACAGTGGGACTTTGAAGGGTAGTCTTAAAAATTTGGTGTCAGAAGGGAACTCATTCATTGAGCTTTTCTAAATCATAAAAACTGAATCTACAATACAAATTCTGCTTTTCCTAACGTTATAGAAATTAAGAAAAGTCCTTTTATTCTTACAAATGGGACTGTCTTTTCTTCTTTTTGAAAAACTAAGGGTGCAAAAACAGTGTAGGAAACATTAAAATGTTTCCCATTTTAAATATAATTTTTTAAACAAAGGAAAGTACACTTGGGAATCATGTAATATATACACAGATTATTAAATAATGTATATTATTTCACCGAGTTAAGAAAAAAGGTCTTAAAATATGACATTCAAATACATTTAAATTATTGATGTAGGCATAAAGGTGATTTTATAGGATGTTTAATAAATTTCATAACCAGAGTCGTTTTAGAACATTTTCACTTGATGTAAAAATACAAAAAAACAATAAAATATACCAACATCAATTAATTTAAAATAAAAATAACACTTTCAGCTTAAGTAGAAGAAAATAGGGATTCCTTGGTGGCTCAGTCAGTAAAGAATCCACCTGCAACGTGTGAGACCTAGGTTCCATCCCTGGGTTGGGAAGATCCTTGTATGAGGGCATGGCAATCCACTCCAATATTCTTGCCTGGAGAATAGCCAAGAACAGGGGAGCCTGGCAGGCTGCAGTCCATGGGGTCACAAAGAATCAGACATGACTGAGAAACTAAGCACAGTACAGCACAGCACAGCACAGAAAAAAATAATCTGCTTTAAAAAATAACAGCAAGTCAATATGGTCATCTAAGAATTTCAAAGTAACCATCTTAACGTTTTTCCAAATTTTATGATAAATACTATGAGTAAACAATGAAATAGATTTGCCATTCAATTATTCATCTACTATCCATTTCTATCTAGCACAATACTTATATATTGATAAATGTCAGTGGACATGTTTAAGAAGCACAAAATAGAAAAATGATCATGTCAGCTCCCAACAGGCTGAAAAATCTTACTGTAAATTTTAATTATGCTTGATTTAGGATTTGTTCATATATTGTCTCTCACAATTTCTTACACAGAATAATGTTTTCAAATGAGATTTTTATTGTTTAAATGATACATTAATTGACATGATAGCTGCCATTATGTACCTCTTTTGTATCTCCTCAAATATTTAGTTCACAGCTATAGTATACTGAGATGTTCAATAAATGCTATAAAATATCTAAGAAGATATATGAAAATCAAAATAAAATGGAAAATATAGGATTTAAAATGAATTATCACGAAAATTTTCAGAGCAGAATTTTTAATTAATTTATATTTTATTGAAGGATAATTGCTTTACAGAATTTTGTTTTCTGTCAAAACTCAACAGGAATCAGCCATAGGTATACATATATATCCCTCCATTTTGAACCTTTCTCCCATCTCCCTCCCCATCCCTCTAGGCTGATACAGAGACCCTGTTTGAGTTTCCTGAGCTATACAGCAAATTCCCATTGGCTATCTATTTTACATACAGAAATGTAAATTTCCATGTTACTCTTTCCATACATCTCACCCTCTCCTCCACTCCCCCCATTTTCATAAGTCTATTTCCTATGTCTGTTTCTCCACTGCTGCCCTATAATTAAATTCTTCAGTACCATTTCTCTAGATTCTGTATATATGCGTTAGTATACAGTATATATCTTTCTCTTTCTGACTTACTTCACTCTGTATAATAGATTCTCAGTTCATCCACCTCATTAGAACTAACTCAAAGGTATTTCTTTTATGGCTGAGTAATATTCCATTGTGCATATGTACCACAACTTCTTTATTCATTCATCTGTCAGTGGACATCTAGGTTGTATCCATGTTCTAGCCATTGTAAACAGGTGCTGCAATGAACAATGGGATACATGTGTCTGTTTCAATTTTGGTTTCCTCAGGGTATATGCCTACGAGTGGGATTGCTGGGTGATATGTTGGTTTTATTCATAATTTTTTAAGGAATCTCCATACTGTCTTCCATCAGTCAGTTCAGTCGCTGGGTCGTGTCTGACTCTTTGTCACCCCCTGAACTGCAGCACACCAGGTCTCCCTGTCCATCACCAACTCCCGGAGTTTACCCAAACTCATGTCCATCAAGTCGGTGATGCCATCCAGCCATCTCATCCTCTATCATCCCCTTCTCTTCCTGCCCCCAATCCTTTCGAGCATTAGGGTCTTTTCCAATGAGTCATCTCTTCGCATTAGGTGGCCAAAGTATTGGACTTTCAGCTTCAGCATCAGTCCTTCCAATGAACACTCAGGACTGATCTCCTTTAGGATGGACTGGTTGGATCTCCTTGCAGTCCAAAGGACTCTCAAGAGTCATCTCCAACACCACAGTTCAAAAACATCAATTCTTTGGCACTCAGCTTTCTTCACAGTCCAACTCTCACATCCATACACGACTACTGGAAAAACCATAGCCTTGACTAGACAGACTTTTGTTGGCAAAGTAATATCTCTGTTTTTTAATATGCTGTCTAGGTTAGTCATAACTTTCCTACCAAGGAGTAAGCATCTTTTAATTTCATTGCTGCAATCACCATCTGCAGTGATTTTGGAGCCCCCAAAAATAAAGTCTGACACTGTTTCCACATTTATTTCCTCTGACTGTCTTCCATAGTGGCAGTATAATTTACATTCCCACCAATAGTGCAAAAGCATTCCATTTTATCCACACCCTCTTCAGCATTTATTGTTTGTAGACTTTTTGATGATGGCCATTCTGACCAGTGAAGGTGATATCTCATTGTAGTTTTGATTTGCATTTGTCTAATAATGAGCGATGTTGAGCATCTTTTCATGTGTTTGTCAGCCATTTGCATGTCTTCTTTGGAGAAATGTCTGCTTAGGCCTTTTCCCCACTTTTTGATTAGGTTGTTTCTTTTTCTGGTATTGAGTTGTATGAGCTGCTTGTATATTTTGGAAATTAATCCTTTGTCAGTCGTTTCATTTGCTATTATTTCTCCCTTTCCAATGGTTGTCTTTTCACCTTGCTTATGGTTTCCTTTGCTGTGCAAAAGCTTTTAAGTTCACTTGGGTCCCACTTGCTTACCTTTGTTTTTATTTCCATTTCTCTAGGAAGTGGGTCATAAAGGATCTTGCTTTGATTTACGTCATCAAGTGTTCTGCCTATGTTTTCCTCTAAGAGTTTATAGTTTCTGGTCTTACATTTAGGTATTTAATCCATTTTGAGTTTACCTTTGTATATGGTGTTAGAAAGTGTTCTAATCTAAGTTCATTCTTTTACATGTAGCTGTCCAGTATTCCCAGCACCATTTATTGAAGAGGCTGTCTTTGCCCCATTGTATATTCTTGCCTGCTTTGTCAAAAATAAGGTACCCATAGGGTTATGGGTTTATTTCTGGGCTTTCTATCCTGTTCTATTGGTCTATATTTCTGTTTTTGTGCCATTACCACACAGTCTTGATGACTGTAATTTTGTAGTATATTCTGAAGTCAGGAAAGTCGATTCCTCCAGCTCCAGTCTTTTTACTTAAGATTGCTTTGGCTATTTGGAGTCTTTTGTGTTTCCTTATGAACTGTGAATTTTTTTGTTCTAATTCTGTGAAAAATGACATTGGTAGTTTGATAGGGATAGTATTGAAACTGTAGATTACATTTGAAATATAGTCATTTTCACAATATTGATTCTTCCTACCCAGGGCCATGGAATATCTCTCCATCTGTTTTATGTAGTCTTTGGCTTCTTTCATTAGTGTCATAATTTTCTGTGTACAGTTCTTTTGTTTCCTTAGGTAAGTTTATTTCTAGATATTTAATTCTTTTTGTTGCAATGGTGAATGGGATTAATTCCTTAATTTCTCTTTCTGATTTATCATCATTAGTATGTAGAAATGCAAGTGATTTCTGTGTGTTGATTTTGTATCCTATAACTTTGCTAAATTCACTGATTAGCTCTATTGATTTTCTGATACTATCTTTAGGCTTTTCTATGTACAGTATGTTGTCTTCTGCAAACAGTGAGAGTTTTACTTCTTCTTTTCCAGTCTGGACTCATTTTATTTCTTTTTCTTCTCTGATGGCTGCAGCTACAATTTCCAGAACTATGTTGAATAATAGTAGTGAAAGTGGACACCATTGTTTTGTTCCTGATCTTAGGGAGAATGCTTTCAGTTTTTCACCATTGAGAATAATATTTTCTTTGGGCTTATCATACATGGGCTTTACTCTGTTGAGGTAGGTTCCTTCTATGCCCGTTTTTTGAAGACTTTTAATGATAAATGGCTGCTGAATTTTCTCAAAGGCTTTTTCTGCATCTATTGAGATTATCATATGGTTTTCACCTTTCAATTTGCTAATATGGCATATCACATTGCTTGATTTGCACCTCAGTAGGGGTAACACCTCAGAAGTTAGCCAATAAAGGGTACAATAAGTGTTCCCATCAATTAATTTTTCCACACCACTTTGACTCTGTGAGAGATTTCTCAAAGTTACAACTAGAAACTTGAATCATGAATTGGAAAATTTCTTTCTCCTGACTCCAGTTCTTCAGATGTACAGTTTTTTAGGTTGTGTCTCAGTATAAGAGTATCAAGATAAAGCACAGTTCCTATTGCTGACTTTGTGTGATTATAATCCAACTATATTAAACCAAAGTGAGTACATTCACCTATGTGCCCAGCTACAGCTAAATTTGATTGTTAAAATATTGAGATGGTTCCATACCAGGTAATAACAGATAATGCCCCAAGTCATTTCAGTCTTCTTTATCTCTCTACAATTCAGTCACTACAGAGTAAAATCAGAAGGTATCACAGGAGGCCTTGGTTGTGCACTTGTATCAGTTGTTAAACAATAGTAAGTCACTCTACTAAACCACACCTATGGTATGCCCATGAAAAGGATTTTTCTTTTCAAGAACTATGATATCCTTCTGGAAACAGTATTAATAGTTTACAATCTCTGCCTCCAACCACATTTCTCTTGAAATTTCAAAGACTTCAGTTGAAAATCTTTGACAAATAAGATTTAAAATGGCAACCATATGATGCCTCCCATCAAAGACTTGTAACAGGGAAACTGTAATAATGACAAAGTCTGGCTACAGGACTAATTACATTCTAGTACCCTATCCATCTTTATCAGGTTATTCTTTAAAGTACAGTTCAATGGGTAAAGAATCTGCCTGCAATGCAGGAGATACAGGGGATGTGGGTTCAACCCCTGGGCTGGGAAGATCTCCTGGAGAAGGAAATGGCAACCCACTCCAGCATTCTTGCCTGAAAAATCTCATGAACAGAGGAGGCTGGCAGGCTACAATCCAAAGGGTCACAAGGGGTTGGACATAATTGAGTGATTATGCATGCAGACACAATTCAATTATATAACATGTATAATAAAAAATTTTCATGGGCTGTTTTAAGAATGTTCAAATGTAGTCAGAAATAAGTGACTTTAAAATATTAAGGAAAAGTCTCTATTAGTATTCATGTCAAAATTTCTAAAGAATGTGTGATTGTGATTAATTTCTTGGCTTATATTACCAATCTATGAATTGATAAATTACCTTTGCATAAGAAAAACAAATATAAACATACATTGTGAAAGTCACTTAATTTTAGGGAAGTTCCCCTCTAATGCATGCACATTATTCTGAGGACTTCACAAAATTAACAACATGAATAACTCTCTTAACCAAATGGAAATAACTACAATCATTCTAGCATAATTTACTTTTCTCAAAGCAGTGTTTTATGCTGTGTTTTCAACCTGCATTTCACTTCTTTGAACCATACTTAAGTGAATATCAGCAACATGCTTTTTGTGTAGAAAAGAAGAAAAAACATCCTGTTGTGATATTAATGACATTTTGGATAAAGCTAGAGAACTCACAAGGTAATGAAGAAAAAATTTGAAAATACAGTATAAACATTGAAGCAAGGGAAGAGATTATAAATGGATAGGCAAAATATATGTGATAATATAAAACTACAAAAACTGGTACAAAAACCCAAACAACATAACATCAAAAAGTAGTAAAAAATATAGAAAATAAAGGAAAACCTAAAATATATTATTGGAAATGGTAAGGACCTAACAGAAATAGAAGATATCAAGAAGAGGTGGCAAGAATATACAGAACTGTACAAAAAAAGACCTTAATGACCCAGATAACCATGATGGTGTGATAAGTCACCTAGAGCCAGACATTCTGGAGTATGAAGACAAGTGAGTCTTAGGAAGCATCATTACGAGCAAAGCTAGTGAGGGGATAGAATTCCAGCTGAGCTATTTCAAATCCTAAAAGATGATGCTGTGTAAGTACTGCACTCAATATGCCAGCAACTGTGGAAAACTCAGCAGTGGCCACAAAACTGAAAAAGGTCAGTTTTCTTTCCAATCCCAAAGAAAGTCAATGCCAAAGAATGCTTAAACTACCACACAATTGCACTCACCTCACAAAATGCTCAGAATGAAAAAGCTGGCTGAAAACTCAGCATTCAAGAAACTAGGATCATGGCATCCGGTCCCATTACTTCCATGGCAAATAGATGGAATGGACACAGTGACAGACTTTATTTTGGGGGGCTCCAAAATCACTGCAGATGGTAATTGCCGCCATGAAATTAAAAGACACTTGCTCCTTGGAAGAAAACCTATGACAAACCTAGACAGCATATTAAAAAGCAGAGATATTACTTTGCCAACAAAGGTCCATCTAGTCAAAACCACGGTTTTTCCAGTAATCATTTATGTATGTGAGAGTTGGATCATAAAGAAAACTGAGCACTGAAGAATGGATGCTTTTGAACTGTGGTGTTGGAGAAGACTCTTGAGAGTCCCCTGGACTGCAAACCAGTCAATCCTAAAGGCAATCGGTCCTGAATATTCACTGGAAGGACTGATGCTGAAGCTGAAACTCCAATACTTTGGCCACCTGATGCAAAAAACTGACTCATTGGAAAAGACCCTGATACTGGGAAAGACTGACGTCAGGAGAAGTAGATGACAGAGGATAAGATGGTTGGATGGCATCCCTGACTCAATGCATAGGAGTTTGAGCAAGCTCTGGGAGTTGGTGATGGACAGGGAAGCCTGGTATGCTGCAGTCCATGTGGTTGCAAAGAGTTAGACATACTTAGTGACTGAAATGAACTGAACTGAAAATAGATTCTTATCTAACTATTATCTTAAGGATACTATTACATCCTTAGCAGGAAAAAGATGAATAAATTTGTATCACAAATTTCAAAACCCAGAACTATGTAATATAGAAATATATTTCAAATGAAGAATTTCACAAAATGATAACTTAAAATAAGGTAATATTTTTGGTTATTAGGTTATAAATAAAGAAATCTGGACTGAAATCTATTGAGGATTTTGGTAACTAGGAAACTTACTCTCTACTTATTTTCCCCAGTACTTAAAACCTCTGTTAGAGAAATAACCCAAATCCATTTAGTTCACTAAGTCTTCAAATTTACAGAATTTTCAAGTGATATTTATATCTTAATATATGTGTGAAATCGTGGGCATTTTATATTGTGCATTCCAGTATGAAATTCATTGTGATTTCTATAGAAGTGAAATAACAAATTAGAGCATATGAGTTTCTGCTGCATTGGCCCTTCAGCGTTCTGAGTAGCAAATTAAATAGCTTGAACACAGTCCTATACATGCTCAGGGTTTCACTTTATATGAAGATAAAGAAAATTGCAAAGAGAAGCTATAGTGCAAGTCAACAGTACAGACAGAGATATATCCAGATTCAAATGAAGATGGTTCAAATCTGAAACAAGATTATCTGCTTTCTTGATACAGTTAAAGTGATCACTTTGATTTGTAAACCTTGACATATGTTTACCTTAGGTACCTATTAAATCACCTGCTTAAAAAACATGATAGTGAAAATCTGCTGGGCAAAAGTGCTCTCTGTTGTCCAAATTAAGCCACAGTGTCTACAGAGAAAACTATGTTGGACGATGCTCATCCACAAACCTTCTTCTAATCTCTGTCTAAGGATGGCATTACAGGATTCAGTCTTGCCTACCTGCCACAAGGATGACTGAACCCTTAACTGTGAAGTGGTGTCTGTCTACTGGTCAGATATCCCAGATGTGCCCACTTCAGCATCACTACCATGCTGAGCTATATGCAAGAGAGTGAAGCTAATGACCCAGGAACATCTTTCTACCTATTTTTAGGACAAGTGATGGCTGAGCTGCAGTGACCAGAATACTTCCTTTGTGATAGTGTCTACCCATAGTTTTGACATGCAGTTAAGCCTTTTTTTCCTCTATAAAAATGTTTATTTGTGCTAATGGTTAGAATACAGGATCTAAGGAAAGAAAGAAAAAAGACACCTCAACTCCAAAGTGACAGTGAATTAGGGCCTGACCACAGCCAAAGGGAAGGACATTCCAGGCTGTACTGGGATGAACAGTCCCCACTAATACTTAATGTCAGTGTCACCAAGCAAAAAATTAAAGAATTAGAGTATGAAGACCTTACCAGCTGCTAGCCAGCGTTCAAGGGAAGAAAGGGATGTCTGTGTGTGGTTCAATGTGTGGCTAAGGGTTCTCCAATGTTAGTCTTTTTAAAATAGAAAAAAAAAAAACCTTTTGGATTCATAATGGTTAATTATTCCACTTGGCAAACTACTGCTGTAGCACTTGTATGTTTCACTTTAGTAAGAATACAGTTTAGGTGTTACGGCTATACATAGAGTTTACAGAAGCAGGGGGCACAACCCTGATGCTGAATTTGCCTTTGTCTACTTTGACCCAATATGTGGTTTAAAAACAAACAAAGCAACCTCCAGTTTTAATAGGAACTCAGCTGTTTCTGATGTGAAGAAGCTGGGGACCAGACTTTGGAAATTGTCACTACTGCACATCAGATTAAGTAAGAGATGGCTTAGATGGACTGTGAATGTTGTTTTAGAAGCCTTCCTTCTATCAGAAAATTCAGTAATACCTGTGGTTCTGACCAGCAAGATCAACAGTAGAGATTCTGACCTAAGTTCAAAGAACTTTTTAAACCACGGTCTTTAACCTGGGGCCTGTAAAGCAAGAGAGTCTGTTTGAATGAGCTACAGGGGCCCTGTGCAGTTATAGGCAAAATGTCACACGTGCATCTCCTGGAGAAAGTTCCTATCACTTTAATGAGATTCTCGGGCTTCCCTGATAGCTCAGCTGGTAAAGAATCCACCTGCAATGTAGGAAACCGCAGTTCCATTCTTGGGTTGTGATAATCCCCTGAAGAAGGGATAGGCTACCCACTCCAATATTCTTGGGCTTCCCTGGTGGTTCAGATGGTAAAGAATCTGCCAGCAGTGCGGGAGACCTGGGTTCTATCCCTAGGTTGGGAAGATCCCCTGGAAGAGGGCATGGCAACTCACTCCAGTATTCTTGCCTGGAGAATCCCCATAGACAGAGGAGTCTGGTGGGCTACAGTCCATAGGTCACAGAGTCAAATATGATGAGCAAGTAAGCACAGCACAAGTGTTTAGGACCCTTATAATATACTGTATACCATGTTACATTCTATAATAGATCTTTGGCCCCTTGAGATCAAAGAGGCAGGAATTCTCCTGCAAACCAAATTGTGTTATATGAGCGCCTCGCTGTTGCTCCTTGAGAAATAGGACTTCTCTCTCCATCAACTCATGAAGGTACATCCACTTCAAGCTAAGAGTCAGTGCATCCTTGACTTTTCAGAAACATTCAAAGCCAAGCAAAACACACTCTGATTCAACAATCATAAAAGTGTGTCTGGGCTGCCAAAAGTCTACTTGTACTATTTATTATTTTCTTCAGGTTTATAGCCTTCAGCTTAACCATGATTTCATGCAGTGTATTAAATTTTCTCAAAAGCAAGTACAGGGAAGTACAATAATATTTTATAGCTATGTTTTGGCATAAATTATCTTAAGGGTATCTTTTTAGAAGAACAATTATGTTTACTTCTTATTTTGTTTTAATGATTACTCACTGTTTACATGTAAAATTTTTGAAAATCAGTGTTTTCATTACAAATTGTTCAACGTTTCTAATTTTACTCTACTTAGAAATTTTGTGTTTTAAAACAATTTTTATTATCATCTTCGCACTGCTGAATTATACAATACCAAGTTCTAATCCTGTTGCTTGATTTTTAAGCTTTATATAATACCCTTTGAATCCTCACTATTACAAATGAACTATTCAGTGAATACTATACTTGTGGTATTCTACATATGGTAGCAGCAAGTTTTAGTTTACTAAGAAAATGCCAAAATACTGCCTCCTCTACCCTCCCTATTTTTATTTGTATATTTCCAAATTGTCAAGGCATATAAAGTTTATGTCTTATTTTGTCATCTGATTCATATATTTGGCTTAGTCTTATTTCTGTTAAATATACACAATGCTTACCACTAGTCATTTTGCTAAATTTCTTCTGTATTATCCCTTGATTGACGAAAACTCAGCCTCTGGGAGGTGAAAAGTACTTCTCAAGTTGTGACACATTTAGCCCAGAGGTTTTGGTCCACTGATTTCTAGTGTTTAATGTCACCAAGGAGAAACCTGAGGTTAGTCTGACTTTTCCCTCTTATAAGTACTGTGATCATTTTGCATGGCTAGTTGAAAGATACTTTCTGTATCATTAAAAGCTTGTACATTTACTATGATGTGTCTTGAGGACAAATATCTCAGGTACACAGCAGAAGAAAAATTTCCCAGTGTTAACTAGCTTGGGTCAATTTTCACTGGCATATGATATACCCTTTCAATAAACAGGATCAGGTATTTCCCATTTACATTTTTTTCTCCTCCAGTTATGTTTTCAAATATTTGCTCAGTTCCCTTGTTTCGGTGTTCTTCTTAAGGGACTCCATTTATGCATATATAGGGTCTTCCTTACTTGTTTTAAATATCTATCATTTTCTCCTTAATTCTTTTCATTATTCATTTTTATTTTGTGTTTTTGCATCTCCTCATTTATATCCTCAGTATCCTTGTTATGTTTTCTACAGTGCCTATTCTCATGTTGGCTCCTTTCAATCCTTTGGTGTTTCTGTGATGGTTCTATTTTACTAAAATCTGACAATTAACCCTCTATTTCCTCCCACTTTCTCATTTTCTCTTTCTTGAGTTCTTGTATTTATGATTTCTGGTCTTTGCTCATAGAAGCAGGAGCTTTCTTTTTAAAAAATCAGATAATTTTAAGAAAAATTTTACTTTTACAATAATATTGATAGCAAAGTATGAGAATTTCCACATGTATTTTTATCAGGTATTAATCTACACTGACAATCATAACCAGCCGAAGTTCATAGTACACCTCAGAGTTCACTTGTGGTGATGTACATTATATGTGTTTGGACAAAGGTATAATGACATCTATCAATCATTATAATATTTTACAGGGTATTTTCATTGTCCTAAAATTCCCCTGTGCTCTGCTTATTCATCCCTGCCTACATCCTAAGCCCTGACAATCACTGATCTTTTTAGAGTCTCTGAAGTTTTTCTTTTTCTAGAATGCCATGGAGTTGAAATTATACAGTATGTAGTCTTTTCAGATTGGCTTCACTTAGTTATATACATTTAAGTTTCATCCATGTATTTTCATGCTTTGATAGCTCATTTTTTTTTAGCAATGAATAACTTCATTTTCCAATTTTACTATTCTATTTATCCGAAGGATATCTTGGTTGTTTCCAAGTTAGGGAATTATGAATAATGCTTCTATAAACATTCATGTGGGCTTTCCAGGTGCCTCAGTGGTAAAGAACCCGCCTGCCAATGCTGGAGATGTAAGAGACGGGTTTGATTACTGGGTCCAGAAGATACCCTAGAGGAGGGCATGGCAACCCATTCCAGTATTCTTGCTTAGAGAATCCCATAGAACAGGAGCCTGGAGAGCTAGAGTTGGACACAACTGAAGTGACTTAGCATGCAGGCATGCAAATACTCATGTGCAAGTTTTATTGCAAACATAAGTTTTCAACACCCTAAGCTAAATACAAAGGAGTGTGACTGCTAGATTCTGTTGTAAAAATATGCTTAGTTTTGTGAAAAAAAAAAAAAAACCTGAAATCTGTATTCCAATAAGGCTACACAATTTTTCATTCCTGGAGCAGTGAATGAGAGTTGTTTTTCCACATCCCTGTCAGTGGTGGGGTGGTGTTAGGATTCCTGAATTTTACCACTCTAACATTTATGAGAGATTTGGACCATAAAGAAGGCTGAGCACTGAAGAATTGATGCTTTCAAACTGTGGTGTTGGAGAAGACTCTTGAGAGTCCCTTGGACTGCAAGGAGATTAAACCAGTCAATCATAAAGGAAATCACTCCTGAATATTCATTGGAAGGACTGATGTTGAAGCTGGAGCTCTATTACTTTGGCCACCTGATGCAAAGAACTGACTCATTAGAAAAGACTCTGACTCTGGGAAAGATTAAAGGCAAGAGGAGAAAGAAATGACAGAGGACTAGATGGTTGGATGGCATCACGGACTCAATAGTCATGGGTTTGAGAAAGCTCTGGGAGATGGTAAAGCACAGGGAAGCCTCGCATGCTGTAGTCCATGGGGGTCACAAAGAGTCGGACATGACTTAAAGACTGAACAACAACAACAGTTATGCATGGTATCTTATTATTATTTCAATTTGTGCTGTCTGATGGCATATGATGTGGAGCATCTTTTCATATGCTTATTTGCCATCTGTATATCTATTTTAGTGAGATTCTGTTTAGGGCTTTGGCCCATTATTAAATTGAGTTCTTTATTTTCTTGCCATTCAGTTTTGAGGGTTCTTTGTATATTTTGGGTAAGAATCCTTTATCAGATGCATCTTCATATATTTTCTCCCATTCTGAGGCTTTTCTTCTAATTCTCTTCATACTTTCTTTCACAGAGGAGATTTTAGTTGCAATAAAGTCTGAATTATCGATAATTCCATTCACGATTGTGCCTTTGGTGCTAGATCTAAAATGGTATTATCATACCCAGGGCAATTTAGGTTTTCTCTCTTATCTTCCAGGAGTTTTATAGTTTTGTATTAACATTTAGGTAAGTAATCCATTTTGAGTTAATATTTGTGAAGAGTGTAAGGTCTGTATCCAGATTCATTTTTTGCATATGCACCTCCAATTGTTCTATCACCATTTTTTGTACTGCCTTTGCTTCCGTGTCAAAGGTAAGTTGAAAATGTTTATGGAGGTCTATTTTTGGGCTCTTCATTCTGGTCCATTTATCTATCTCTTTTTTTGCCAATCCCACACTGTCTTGTTTACTATAGCTTTATAATAGCTTTTGAAGCTGAGTAATTATCAATACCTCCACTTTGTTATTCTCCTTCAATACTGTGTTAGAAACCACCATATTAAAATTTAAATATATAGTAAAATGTTAGGTCACAACTTTCATAAATGCTCTCTACCAACATTTTTATTATGTGTTCTTCATCTGTTGACAAATTTGTTGCTCTCTTGTACATTTTTCCTATTTATATTTTTTCACCAATTATCTGCCAGCTTCTTTATTATTTATCTATTAAAAGGATTAAATTCCTACACAAGGCTCTGCATGCCTAATTTCCTAATAAGTATGTGTATAGTGGGGGAAGATAAAGATGTGTTTGTGTGTGTGTGTGTGTGTGTGTGTGTAAATATCTAAAATTGCTCTCCAAGCCTTACAACTCAGTATCTCCATTTATTCACCTTAAATTCTGATCCAAGTATATGCATTCCTGGGATGGCCTTTTACCTAAGGTCTCTAGCAAGCAACAAGCACCAGCCCTGGATACCAAAGAATCCATTAGACATTTCATACATTAAGGGAGCACATCATCATCCTTGGGAAATCAAAACCTACTCAACCAATATTAACTCCAACCTATTATAAATACTATTTACCAGCCATATACAGTGAACTTCACAATTTGCCTGCATCTGACAACAAAGGGCTCTAGTGCAGAATTCCTTAAGTCTGGGGTTATATCAAAGATAAATTTGAGTACACAGCACTTCCACTGTAAGTAATGAGACAAGAAATATATAGAGTAACAGACATTAATAAATGTCAGTTTCCTTCATTCTGTACATTGACACTGGTAGAAATATTGAAATTTAAATGTTAAAAAAAACCTGTATCTTTTAAGCAAGATGTAAGACCTCTTAAACTGAGTCTTGAACAAGATGATGGAAGGATACAAGTGAAAAAAATATGTAATTCCTACCCTGGTTTTCAAAAGCTGGTGTAAGCAGACCTTTACCAACAAAAAGAAAAGGAGGTGAGCATATTGCTTATTATGGAAATATCCCTACCTTGGGAAGGTGATGAGTCATTAAAATCACCATTCCTGGATAAGGAGACTAGTGGCCAGAAGAGGCTAGTTCATGACGGCCAGAATGGGGAAATCTTTTATATGATGATATGGTCAAATCTGGACTGGTTAAGGCCACAACTTGAATTTTCAGAAGGTTAAATTTCTAATGGATTACGTTTTCAGTTGAACTTTCAATGGGTATAACTGATAGGAATTTCCAGGAGCTGCCTTAACTTCTTACCCAATAAACAAACAAGATGCTAGGAGCCTTGAATTATCACACTGCAGAAGAGAGATCAGGATAACTTCTTATATCCAAACACTTGCTATCCTCATGCTGGGGACCATAGTTCTGCTCCTCACCTCCAGCCCTTCTTGCTTCTACTACTTAATTAGTAGAGCCGCTCTTTCCGAACAGGTCCTTTGCCTTTCTGATACATTTCTACTGCAATAGAGTTTGACTCCCACTGGGACCTCTACACAGAGAGCATACCTACAAGAGGTTCTTCCCTCTCCGGGTCTCACATGGCTTACTCATCTCATAATAACATACAAGGAAGTTGCAAAGCAATCTGATGAAAACATTAATGAGCCAGAAGTTTTAATTCTTCCATTTAACCTCTTCAAAAGTTAGATCAGCAGGAAACAAAGGTCCTTGGCCTTGTTTTCTGTTCTTTTCAGATAAGCCCTACTGCATTAAGATGCAGTATTATGCTCTCAGCACTACTAGAGTCTCAATAAAAGAAACACCCTCTGAAACAAGGTATGCCTCTTCCAAAATGGTAGCTAAAGACATGCTTTATTCTGTGCCCTAATATCTTTTATAAAAGAAGTAAGAAAATAGATTTTATCTCACAGGCAATACAAGGACAGTTTTCTTCCACAGATTTACCTATGTGATTTTTTTCTATCACACAATTAAAAGGATACAGCCCAAGGTAGTTCTTTTTGGTCTAAGTTTCCAGGGTATCTAGAGTCATATTCAGTGCTCATCTACTTATGGTAATTAGGTCAACTCAGATACCAAGCATCATACACTGTTTTGATAATCTTTTCCAGTGAGTCAGTTCTTTGCATCAGGTGGCCAAAGTATTGGAGTTTCAGCTTCAGCATCAGTCCTTCCAGTGAATATTCAGGAATGATTGCCTTTAGGATTGACTGGTTCGATCTGCTTGCAGTCCTGTAGCATGCATGGTCTACATGAATCATTTTGAACTAATTTTTGCTTGTATTTTTTTTCACTTACATATTTATTTCTTCTATGTCTTAGCTCCATGTGTGTGTATGTGTGTGTGTTTAAGTCACTTCAATCATGTCCAACTCTTTGCAACCATTTGGACAGTAACCCACCAGGCTCTTCTGTCTATGGGATTCTCCAGGCAAGAATACTGGAGTGGATTGCCATGCTCTCCTTCAGGGGATCTTCCCATCCCAGAGATTGAACCTGCCTTACCTCCTTACTTGGTTTTTAAACATCTTGGGAGCACCTATATTCTCTTTTGTTATTCACAGAGTAATATAGATCCTCAAACATTATTGACACAGGAATGAGAGACAGACACTTCATATGCATAGCGATTATGTCATGGAGGATGTACAGAGTCAGCTAGGTTTACAGGATGAGTAAAAGAAAGAAGTTTCAAAAATAGAGGAAGGATGGGGAGAAGAGATAGAGAGTTTGCACTTAACATGTACACACTGCTATATTTAAAATGGATGCCCAACAACATACCAATGTTTAGCACAAAAACTTTGATCAATACTATGTGGTAGCATGGATGGGAGGGGAATTTGAAGGAGAATGAATACAGATATATGTATGGCTGAGTCCTTTCTGTCCACCTGACACCATCACCACAGTGTTCATCAGCTATACTCCAATATAAAATTAAAAAATAGGCATAATAAACAAAAGTGCAGAAATTTAACTTTTTTATTTTTTCAGAAAATGAAGAGAAGATGAGTCTGGCTGGAACACTGGATTGGGGCATGTGAAGACTGACAGGAGTAAAATGACAGTTATGCTTTGGTATGTGTAAGGCACTATTAGGAACTTGGACTTTACTATATAGTTAGCAGAGAGCCACTGAAATTCATTGAGATGGGGGTATTATGAAAGTGATATTTTCCCCAGGTGACTCAGGTAAAGAGTTTGCTAGAGAACTGAGGCTAGAGTATGGGTTGATGTTAGGGAAGCCAGCAGGGAGACTTTGGGTACAGCTGGAAAACACACCTCTTCTGATAAAATTTGCCTCTGAATCTTTAATTTCTCTGCTTAATTATAAGAGATAGAAGATATAAAGTGAGTAGATGATCTACAAGATGACTCTCAAAAACTTCCAATATTCATATGTTATTTAGATATTGATATGGGTTGAATTACATTAAAATATATCCATATGTTGAAGACTTAAATCTTAAAAAGCGACCTTATTTGGAAATAGGGTCATTACAGATGTAATTAGTTAACATTAGGTTACACTGAGTAGGGCGTCCCCCTTTCCAATATGACTTGTATCCTTATTAAAAAAGGAAATGTGGACACCAATGACACATGGGAAATGCCGTGTGAAGACAAAGGCAGAGATCAAGGTCATGCTACATAAGCCAATAACGCCAAAGATTGCCAACACATCACCAGAAGGTAGATAGGAGTCATGGTTTAGATTCTCACTCACAGTCCTCAGAAGGAACCAACTATGTCGACAGATTGATCTTAGACTTTCAGTCTCTAGAACTGTGAGATAATAAATTTCTGTTGTTCCTAAGTCACGAAATTTGCAGTATTTTGTTACATCAGACCTAGAAAATTCATTCACGTTTCAACACTAGAAATAAAAAGAGACCAGATTTTGGAGTCTCAATTTTGATGTTCTCTTGAGTTATAAGAAAATGCTACTAACTGGATTTGCTAAGTTTAAGAATCAATAAATTTTCATAATGCTTGTTTTTATTCCTGTGTATATTCTTAAAAAACATAAAATTATGAAAAAGAAGAACTCTACTCAAAAAACAAATTTGAGGTTGAATCCCTGCTTGGTTCCAAAGATTACATATGCTAATAACAGCTTTTAGATGAGGTCATGTGAGCATCTTAAATATGCCAGAGATCAAGATTTCCACTCAATCTGGATCACTTATTTCGCAGCCAAGAAAACTCAGTTCAGTTCAGTTGTTCAGTCGTGTCTGACTCGTTCTGGCCCCATGGACTGCAGCACATCTGGCTTAATTGTCCAACACCAACTCCCAGAGTCTACTCAAACTCATGTTGATGGAATTGGTGATGCCATCCAACCATCTCATCCTTTGTCATCTCCTTCTCCTCCTGCTTTCAATCTTTCCCAGCATCAGAATCTTTTCCAATGAGTCAGTTCTTCACAAGGCGTGGCCAAAGTATGGAAGTTTCAGCTTCAAGATCATCCTTCCAAAGAATATTTAGGACTTATTTCCTTTTGGATAGACTAGTTGGATCTCCTTGTAGTCCAAGGGACTCTCGGGAATCATCTCCAACACCACAGTTTAAAGCATCATTTCTTCAGTGTGCAGCCTTCTATATAGTCCAACTCTCACATCTATACATGACTAGTGGGAAAATCATAGCTTTGACTAGACGGACGTTTGTTGGCGAAGTAATGTGTCTGCTTTTTAATATGCTGTCTCAGTTGGTCATAGCTTTTCTTTCAAGGAGCAAGTGTCTTTTAATTTCATGGTTGCAGTCACCATCTGCAGTAATTTTGAAGCACCCAAAACAGTCTCTCACTGCTTCCAATGTTTTCCCATCTATTTGCCATGAAGTGATGGGACCGGATGCCATGATCTTTGTTATCTGAATGTTGAGTTTTAGGCCAGCTTTTTCATTCTCCTCTTTCACTTTCATCAAGAGTCTCTTTAGTTCTTCGCTTTCTGTCAAAAGGGTGATGTCATCTGCATATCTGAAGTTATTGATATTTCTACAGGAAATCTTGATTCCAGCTTGTGCTTCACCCAGCCAAGCATTTTGCATAATGTAATCTGCATATAAGTTAAATAAGTAGGGTGACAATGTACAGTCTTGATGAACTCATTTCCCGATTTGGAACCAGTCTGTTGTTCCATGTCCAGTGCTTCCATGTCCAGTGCTAACTGTTGCTTCCTAACCTGCATATAGATTTCTCAAGAGGCAAGGCAGGTGGTCTGGTATTCCTATCTATTAAAGAATTTTCCATACTTTGTTGCAATCCTCACAGTGAAAGGCTTTGGCATAATCAATAAAACAGAAGTAGATGTTTTTCTGGAACTCTCTTGATTTTTCAAGGATCCAACAGATGTTGGCAATTTAATCTCTGGTTCCTCTGCCTTTTCTAAATCCAGCTTGAACATCTGAAAGATCAAGGTTCATGTACTATTAAAGCCTGGCTTGGAGAATTTTGAGCATTGCTTTGCAAGCATGTGAGATGAGTGCAATTGTATGGTAGTTTGAGCATTCTTTGGCATTGCCTTCTTTCACTAGTTTTGTTCATAGTGATGCTTCCTAAGGCCCACTTGACTTCACATTCCAGGATGTCTGGCTGTAGGTGAGGGATCACACCATTATGTTCATCTAGGTCATGAAGATTTTTTTTGTATGGTTCTTTTGTGTATTCTTGCCATCTCTTCCTAATATCTTCTGCTTCTGATAGGTCCATACTATTTCTGTCCTTTATTGTGTCCATCTTTGCATGAAATGTTCCCTTGGTATCTCTAATTTTCTTGAAGAGATCTCTAGTCGTTCCCATTCTGCTGTTTTCATCTATTTCTATGCACTGATCACTGAGGAAGGCTTTCTTATCTCTCTTTGCTATTCTTTGGAACTCTGCATTCAAATGGGTATAGCTTTCCTTTTCTCCCCTCTGTTTTGCATCTTTTCTTTTCTCAGCTATTTGTAAGGCCTACTCAGACAAACATTTTGCGTTTTGAATTTCTTTTTCTTGGGGATGGTCTTGATCACTGCCTCCTGCATGATGTGATAAACCTCTGCCCATAGTTCTTCAGGCACTCTATCTGTCAGATCTAACCCCTTGAATCTATGTCACTTCCACTTGTATAATCGAATGGGATGTGATTTAGGTCATACCTGAATGGTCTAGTGGTATTCCCTGTGTTCTTTGATTTAAGTCTGAATTTGGCAATAAGGAGTTCATGATCTGAGCCACAGTCAGTTCCCAGTCTTGTTTTTGATGACTGTATAGATCTGTATAATCAATCTGATTTCAGTATTGACCATCTGTTGATGTCCACATGTTGAGTCTTCTATTGTGTTGTTGGAAGAGGGTTTTTGCTATGACCAGTGCGTTCTCTTGGCAAAACTTCGTTAGCCTTTGCCCTGCTTCATTTTATACTCCAAGGCCACATTTGCCTATACTCCAGGTATCTCTTGACTTCCTACTTTTGCATTCCAGTCCCCTGTAATGAAAAGAACATCTTCTTGCATGTTAGTTCCAGAAGGTCTTGTACATCTTCTTAAAACCGTTGAACTTCAGCTTCTTCAGCATTACTGGTTGGGGCATATACATGGATTACTGGGATACTGAATGGTTTGCCTTGGAAATGAACAGAGATCAATCTGTCATTTTTGAGATTGCATCCAAATACTACATTTCAGAGTCTTCTGTTGACTATGATGGATATTTCATTTCATCTAAAAGATTCTTGCCCACAGTAGTTGATATAATGGTCATCTGAGTTAAATTCACCCATTCCAGTCCATTTTAGTTTGCTGATTCCTAAAATGTCGACGTTCACTCTTGCCATTTCCTGTTTGACCACTTCCAATTTGCCCTGATTCATGGACCTAACATTCCAGGTTCCTATGCAATATTGCTCTTTACAGCATCGGACCTTGCTTCTATCAACAGTCACATCCACAACTGGGTGTTGTTTTTGCTTTGGCTCCATCTCTTCATTCTTTCTGGAGTTATTTCCCCACTGCTCTCCAGTAGCATATGAAGCACCTACCGACCTGAGGAATTCATCTTTCAGTGTCCTATCTTTTTGCCTTTTCATAGTGTTCATGGTGTTCTTAAGGCAGGAATACTGAAGTGGTTTGCCATTTCCTTCTCCAGTGGACCATATTTTGTCAGAACTCTCCACCATGACCCATCATTCTTGGGTGACTCTACACGGCATGGCTCACTGTTTCATTGGGTTAGACAAGGCTAATTCTCTATGTGATCTATGTGATCAGATTGGTTAGTTTTCTGTGATTGTAGTTTTCATTCTGTCTGCCCTCTGATAGAGAAGGATAAGAGGCTTATGGAAGCTTCCTGATCCCAAGAAAATGACTCTTACCCATTATTCTCACTGGTCACCCAGGTGGTACCAGTAGTCATGAACCATCCTGCCAGTGAAGGAGATTTAAGAGACACAGGTTTGATCCCTGATTTGGGAAGATCCCCTAGAGAAGGAAATAGAAACCTACTGTAGTATTCTTGCGGCAGTATCCCATGGACAGAGGAGACTGTCAGGCTACAGTCCATAAGGTCAGAAAGAGTTGGACACAACTGAAGCAAATGAGCACACACATTAGTCCCACTGTTGAATAGGAAATTACCAAATGTGAAGATGTGTTAAAAAATATATAAGGTTATTATAAATAATTTGGCAATAATTTTCATTATTAGAGTGCTCATGTTAAAACATTTCTACATTTTACTCTTTTTAAAATTATTCTTATATTTAGTTAGTAAAATTCAAAGTAAGCATAGACAATTTTTCAGTAGGATGAGATGAACAAAAGAGTCCATCTTCCTTGAGAGAACAGTAATGCAAACCACTCTGATTTTTCTGAAGAATTAAGCCATTCTGTCTTAATTAGCAAGTAATAATTATAATTTATTTTCATTTCCTATAGCCTTTCCCACAAAGCAATTCCTA
Source organism: Antilocapra americana (assembly GCA_007570785.1). Lineage (NCBI taxonomy): Eukaryota > Metazoa > Chordata > Mammalia > Artiodactyla > Antilocapridae > Antilocapra > Antilocapra americana. Next base: position 2,132,445 of record ML660214.1, read on the forward strand.
CTTATAGTTTCAATCTCTTTAGGAAATCACTTATTAACAGATGTTGTTAAGTTTATTCTACTCAAATGCCTTGTGATTACCCATAATTTCTTATGAACATTTTACCGCTCAGAAAAATCAATGTATTTCTGAGGTTTAATTTTCCGAGTACACAATTTGAGGTTCATTTTGAGAATACAGGGCTGACCTGGGGGCTTTGATGTTAAAGAATCTGCCTGCAATGCAGGAGACCCAGGTTCCATTGCTGGGTCGGGAAGATCCCCTGGTGAAGGAAATGGCAACCCACTCCAGTATTCTTGCCTGGAGGATTCCATGAACAGAGGAGCCTGGCAGGCTACAGTCCATGGGGTTGCAAAGAGTCAGACATGAGTGAGCTACTAATACTTTGAGAGTACACACTTTAGTATGATAACATTTTACCAAGAGTTGTTTCCCCCCCCCCCCTTTCTGTTAAGACCTGTGGTGAAAGATATCTCACTAAGCAGCATTTTGATTCTCCTTTCCCCTACTCAGTACTACCAGCCCTATAAAGTATCAAGCCTTTTCTAGGTACTCAAGGCCCTCTGCAGCCTGCATCTTGTCTTTCTTTGGCTTCCTCATCCACTAATCCTCTAAAGAAAATCTGTGCTTCTAGTTTTCTATTGAAGTTATAGTCTGCTAAACCCTATGCACTCGGCTTTTGCTCCTCTTCCAGTTTATCACTGTTGGAATATTTCTCATTCCTAGGCTGAGCCCATGTCAAACCTTTCCTCCTATCCCACCTGGTTTTCCTAAGAAGACATGATTTTTCATTCTGCCTTTGTACAGCTGTTGGTTTACACAAATATACACTGGCTTGAGGACATTGTGCATGAGTGAGTTTTCCAGCTCTTCCATGAGGGCAAAGGACATTTCCTAAGTTGTTTCTCAGTGCATCCACATCTATGAAAGTAACACAAATATGTTGTTGCAATAGAGCTATGTGAGTCTAAAGACTCTAAAACTCTTAAAATTCTTGAATCATTGGTTCTGAGATTCCCTATAAGTATTATCATTTCTTTATCTGTGGCGATGATTCCATCAATTCTTGATCCCAATAATCTTCATTTTTTCCTATGTTAAGTTAAAAGCTTCTCAATCTTTACTATTTTCTTTATGCCCTAACATGGGTTAGTGTTTTATTTTACAAAGAATCTGTTCTATAAATATATGCTCTTTGAAATAATTGTGCCCCTTTATCACATTAACATCTTATAGAAAAAGAAATAGCACACTAAAACAACAGCACACTAAACTTGATCTAACTTTGCTGTCAAATGTACTATAATATGTAATATTCATAAGTTTATCAAATTATCTGATATGTAATAGACACTAAAAGTTTTCATTTCCCCCTACTTAATGTTTCCTTAATTACCCTAGCCTTAACTCCTTGTTTTTCCATAAACCAGTGACTCTTTCTGTATTGCTTTTGTTCTTCACTTCTGCTACCCTGGGGATCATCCTTATCTCTTATTTTAAGAACTCTGTTTCTACAGCCTAATTGACACTGAGTAATTAATTTTTCCTCTTATCTTTTCAACAAAGCCTACACAGCACATGGATTATCTCACCATTCAGGGCTCTGATCATATTTTCTGGTCTCTTCTATGTATCTCTCTGGGCTTCCCTTGTGGCTCAGCTGGTTAAGAATCCGCCTGCAGAGCAGGAGACCTAGGTTCAGTCCTTGGGTTAGGAAGATCCCCTGGAGAAGGGAAAGGCTACCCAAGCCAATATTCTGGACTGGAGAATTCCATGGACTGTATAATCCATGGGGTTGCAAAGAGTCAGACACGACTGAATGACTTTCACTTTCACTTGAACTCCATTTTTGCATCTCCAAATGATCAAATTTTCCTTGAAAGACCTCACTTTCCCATTAATGTTAACAAATCTATTACTGAAAGGATTCCATAGAATTACACTCTATTTAATCCCTTTACTAAGGTTCAACTGAAAAGTCTGAGAAACATGAAAATCATAGATCTAAAATCATAGATAAAATATGAGTACAGTTTTTATTTGGAAATACTTATCGTATACCTTTGTATGTGTGGACATTTATTTAAGTGCCATATTATTTAAGAGTTTCGATACAAATCAGCTTTACTATATACATCATTCCCTGGTGACAATAAATTATCTTTAGATAATCAGGGGAAACTTGCCCTGTAAAATCTGATTTAAAAGTATGCTAGTTGGCACAATCTTTTACCCTATTATAAAAGTGTAAGTGTGCCAGTTGGCACAATTTTTTACTCTATTATAAAAATTTCTTAATATAAAAATATTAAGATGGTATACTTTATAAAAATAAATAGGCAAATAATATACAATCTTATCAGTGAAATAAATAAGCATTTTCACAATCTGTGGACATTGTCTAGTTAAGAGATTATTTGCATTTTACAGAGATGTTTATTTGTTTGCCCTAAAGCAAAATGTTCTCATTTAAGTAATCTTGCATAGGCTCTGTTTGAATGTATTATAGCTCTTTTAGTTTAACTATACAAATAAAAGAAATTACAATAATTTTTGAAGTGAAAATTAACTGTACCTCTGATACTATTTAATGTAATTAGAGCATGATAATAAGGGGAGACCATTTAATTAGTATATACGCTCTGATATTGCTTCAACTCTATTGAATTTACTAGCCAAACTGTTTGATGCTATATTAGAAAACTTGAAGCTGTAACTAAACAACAAGGTAGACCAAAAAATATAATTAGTTTCTTTGTAATGTCCTTGATGCTCAAAGCTATGTCTTATAAACTTTAGTGTCTCCAGTAACTAGCATATTGCCTTATATAGTAAGCAAGCACTCAGTAATTTGTGTGCTGAGTATTAATTTGAAAGGAAGTCTAGAGACTATTTTCAACTAAGCTTTTACAAGCCAAAAAGATGTTTTCTGCTTTTTTTTCTTCCATCAGTGAAAAATAACTTTTCAGGAAAAATGCAACATTCACCATTTACAGCCACTTTTGATTTTTATATTTATGTATTCATTATTTTTTCCCAGAAGAAAGAAAATACTTCTAATCTGATGTGAAACAGCTTTATCACCTTTGAAACTTTAACAACATAAATATATGTGCATTAATCATTGTGACCTTTTCTCTTTTGGACAAAATGTGCAATGCAGAAGAAGTCAATCCATTTAATACAACAGGAGAGAGTAGCAGCTCTGCTCTACTTCATTAATTTTGACGAATATTTAAGTCTTAAATTCTTTAGTGTAAAAAAAAAACCCCACATTTAAGTAAAATAGTTCTTAATTTTTACCCTCACTTTTCATTCACCATTCCCATGTAATATTTTGTTTGTACATAAAAAAAGTTATCCTTAAATTTAATGGACTTATAAAATTTAGTAGTATATTCATAATGTGTTGATCTACTCCATTTATCAATATTCATAAAAATTTACAATTAGGGATTCCCTGGTGGCTCAGATGGTAAAGCATCTGCCCGCGATGTGGGAGACCCAGGTTGGATCCCCATATCGGGAAGATCCCCTGGAGAAGGAAATGGCAACCCACTCTAGTACTTGTGCCTAGAAAATTCCATGGATGACGGAGTCTACTGGGCTACAGCCCATGGGGTTGCAAAGAGTCCGACACAACTGAGAGACTTCACTTTCACTTTCACTTTCAGTACTATCCTTAATAGAAATAGGCACATTTCAGAAGTAGCTGAGGGATTCATAAAATAATGCAGATGAATTCTAAACACGTATCAGCATTTACTGTCTTCTGAATGCCATTTTTGCCTACAAGTATAACACCAGATTGAAAGGATAACTAGATGTTTCTGTCTTTGTAACCTTGGGCAAGTCATTCCACTTCTCAAGACCCCAGCTTCTTTTTTTTTTTTTTTCAAGCTATAAAAAAAAGTTTATTAAAAAAATAGACAACATATGCAAACATCTTTTTAAGTCACAAAGCTTCATAATACAGCATATCAGGCCCAGGCCTCAAATCTCTGCAGTGGGAGCACCTTAATTGTTGACTAATAAGAATCAGTTTATCTTTCAGTGAGCTATTAAGTCTATATGAAAATAAATAACCAGATTCTGCTAAGTATCCTAATATACATAGAAAATCACAGATGTACAGTGGATCTGCAGTAACATGTGAGACTGAGTCCTTTTATCATAGTTGTCTTTTTAATATAGCTTCATTTCTAAACTCATAATGTAAAGTTGACTAAAATAGAGCCAAAAAGGAACAGAGTAGAGGAACAAGACAGATGGACAGCCATCATTCCCCACCCTCACGTGCCACTCCACACACACACATGCCACACACACACACAAATACACACAGGGTTTTAGTAGAAGCAAAATGGAAAACGTAATTTCTATATTTCGTGTTTCATGTATTATTGTAGGCACATATTTCCTTTACTTTTAGCTGGAAGTTACATGCCCCCAAATGACTGAGTATGAAGTAGTCAACCATAGTTTCAAGTGTGATACAATTTTGAGGAAACCAAATCTCTTGTTACATAATTTAACAGCCACCCCAAAGAGAAGTCAAATCACAGAATGGACCATAACACAACAAAATGTAATTAAGTCCCTGAGATTTTGCTGCAAGAATTTTAAATATAAGATTGTTTTCTTAAGGGCAAAATGTGCTTATATTAACATAATCCTTTCATGCCCTCTTCTTTGTTTGCTGGGGCATACTTGTTAGATGACTAAGATGTTCCAAAATGGCTAAATACAGTTTTACTTTTTAAAAATCTACTACAGGTAGATTTTAAATCTACTATAATGTAGAGTAGATTTAATCTATAGTAGATTAAATTTAAAATCTACTATAGGTAGATATTTTATCACACTTGATTTAATTTAAATTGCTGACCTTTCAATTATTCAGTAACTCTTAACCAAGGAAAAATTTTAAATGAAGTATCAAGTAATATTTGCAATTTAAGTTTTTTACTGTATGGAAAATTTAAGATAGTTATTATCTGTCATCTGAATAATCATATTCTAATGATAGAAGCATAATGTTTAACAGAAGAACCCAGACAAGTTTACCAAGCTCCTGGATAGCCATTTCATAGCTTAATAATTCAGTAGTCTATTTGTAGCATATCTGTATAATTCATAAAAGTGACTCATAAAATAATCTTAAATCATTTAAAAATCTGACCTGCTATCCAAGGATTCATTTTATAAATCCACATCTGAAAATAATCTATATTTCTCCTTTCTACGACATCAACTTATCTCACCCAGCAGATATCTAACACTTATCCACAATTAAGTGAAATGTGAATTAACTATTATTTGAAAATACTTAAATTCTAACAGTATTGCTGTTTCTTGACTTTGCAGTGTTTCTCACTGACTGTATTTGAGGTTACTGGGATGGTTATGTGTTTAAATAGAGAAAATAAAAATTAAATGACATCCATGTTTACGATGCATGACACATGTGTCAATTAATTTTTAAAAGCTCCATGGCAAAAGGCAAAGCTTTACACTTCTGGGTACCAAGTCAATGGTTACTGATTACGAAAGACCTTTTTTACAGGGAGAATCCACAGGTTAGAGTATCAGCTGTACCCAGTATGGTCTAAGTCAAATTTTAATGACTGATTTGTTTTAAATCTATTTTGGAGTTCCAATGGATAACATTTTTAGAAGTTACATTCATTAAAACTTTTATAAATTACATTCATTAAAATTTTCTCAAAGAGAGAAACATTGCATATTTTAGGTGAGATTTGGACATACTTGTGCATTATAAGCCCATTGCTGAACTTAAGCAGCTCAAATAGGACTCTGCATCTATTCTAGTTACCAAATTTTTAAAAACAGACACCTTTGCTCACCTTTATCACATTATTCTTGGCTTTTGTTGCACAAGTAACAAAAGAAAAGAAAGACATGAAGAAAAAAGGGAAAGGAAAATAGAAAACGAAGGAAGGCAACAGGAAGGAAGGAAACAAAAATGGCGCACTTACAATTTTTGTGTGTGGGGTCGCCAAGAGTCAGACACGACGTAGTGACTGAACAACAACAATACCAGAAAAGAATATAAATGGGAAGAAAAGCATTGAAAATTGTGCTTAAACATAGATTCACTTTGTTGTACAGTTCTTGCTTTATAGTGTGTGCAGTATTTCAAGTTGCTAGGGAAGAATCCAGTGGGCAAACAATACAGTCAGCCAACAGCAATGACGTCCATTTCTGGAGAAGTTCGACATCCATTACTATTTCAGGAACACGGCCACAGCTTTGAAAACACAGCAGCATGAAACAATGAAAAGGCAGACACCTTGTTTTCATTTGTTCACCTTAAAAAGACAAAAGGAAATGCTTGAACAACATAAGGCACTTAAGACAGAAATTCCTTCTCGAGTTCGTACAGAGATGGTCAGCTCGTCCTGCTTCTCATCCTGCACAGAGGCACTGTGCGGTCCCAGCTCTGGCCTTCCACGTCGGTGTCCAGTAAGGAAGGCATGTGGGCCTGAGTTCTCTTCTTGGGGCCGAGAGGACAGCCGTGGGCTGCTCCTGGACCACCCACTACAGGGCGAGCCTGTGAGGGCTGAGACTCTGTTCTCGGCGGGAAGGCCTGCGAGGCACCTCCTCGGCTTCTCAGAGTGGGAGGGCGAGGCAGAGGCATCATCCGGACAGCTCTTTGCTTTTCAGGCGGGCCCTCACTTGGCAGGTCGCTGTGAGGTCCAGCCAGGGAGGGAGGCATCCCCCAAACCCACTCAGGGGGCAGTTCAGGGGCTCCGGGGCTGAGGTGAGAGCTGCGCCAGCTGAAGACCCCAGCTTCTTAATTAGAAAAGAAGAGGTTAAATAAAATGGTCTCCAAAGACCAGTCTAATTAAAATTAATTAGGCTGTACTACAAATCCACAGTCATTAAGACAGTATGGTACTGGCACAAAGACAGAAATATAGATCAATGGAACAAAATAGAAAGCCCAGAGATAAATCCACACATCTATGGACACCTTATCTTTGACAAAGGAGGCAAGAATATACAATGGAGAAAAGACAACCTCTTTAACAAGTGGTGCTGGGAAAACTGGACAGCCACTTGTAAAAGAATGAAACTAGAACACTTTCTAACACCATACACAAAGATAAACTCAAAATGGATCAAAGATCTAAGCATAAGACCAGAAACTATAAAACTCCTAGAGGATAACATAGGAAAAACACTCTCCGACATAAACCAAAGCGGGATCCTCCATGTCCCACCTCCTAGAATATTGGAAATAAAAGCACGAATAAACAAATGGGACCTAATTAAAATTAAAAGCTTCTGCACAACAAAGGAAACTGTAAGCAAGGTGAAAAGACAGCCTTCAGAATGGGAGAAAATAATAGCCAATGAAGCAACGGACAAACAATTAATCTCAAAAATATACAAGCAACTCCTACAGCTCCATTCTAGGAAAATAAATGACCCAATCAAAAAGTGGGCCAAAGAACTAAACAGACATTTCTCCAAAGAAGACATAAAAATGGCTAACAAACACATGAAAAGATGCTCAACATCACTCATTATCAGAGAAATGCAAATCAAAACCACAATGAGGTATCACTTTACAGCAGTCAGAATGGCTGCAATCCAAAAATCTACAAGTAATAAATGCTGGAGAGGACGTGGAGAAAAGGGAACTCTCTTACATTGTTGGTGGGAATGCAAACTAGTACAGCCACTATGGAAAACAGTGTGGAGGTTCCTTAAAAAACTGCAAATAGACCTGCCATATGACCCAGCAATCCCACTGCTGGGCATATACACCGAGGAAACCAGAATTGAAAGAGCTACGTGTACCCCAATGTTCATCGCTGCATTGTTTATAAGAGCCAGGACATGGAAACAACCTAGATGCCCATCAACTGACGAATGGATAAGAAAGCTGTGGTACATATACACAATGGAATATTACTCAGCATTAAAATAAAAATTCATTTGAATGAGTTCTACTCATGTGGACAGAAGTGGAGCCCATTATCCAGAGTGAAGTAAGCCAGAAGGAAAAACAACAATACAGTATACTAATGCAAATATATGGAATTTAGAAAGACGGTAACGAGAACCCAGCATGCGAGACAGCAAAAGGAACGCAGATGTATAGAACAGACTCGTGGACTCTGTGGAAGAGGTCAAGGGTGGGATGATATGGGAGAATGGCATTGAAACATGTTAATTATCATATGTGTAATCAATCGCCAGCCCAGGATTGATGCTCGGGGCTGGTGCATCGAGATTTCCTGGGGGGAGGGAGGAGGGAGGGAGGAGGGAGGGGGGGTTCTGGAGGGGGAGCATATGTAAACCCATGGCGATATCATGTCATTGTATGACAAAACTAATTTAAAAAAAAAAAGAAAGTATTTAGCATCACAAAAAAAATAACAACTGATAATAATAACTGTCTCTTACTATGTGCTAAGGCTTGACTGAAGAATTGATTCTTTTGAACTGTGAAGTTGGAGAAGACTCTTGAGAGTCCCTTGAACTGCAAGGAGATCCAACCATCCATCCTAATGGAAATCAGTCCTGAATATTTATTGGAAGGACTAATGCTGAAGCTGAAACTCCAATACTTTGGCTACCTGATGTGAAGAATTAACTCATTGGAAAAGACCCTGATGCTGGGAAAGATTGAAGCAGGACGAGAAGGGGACGACAGAGGATGAGATGAATGGATGGTATCACCGACTCAACGGACATGAGTTTAAGTAAACTCCAGGAGTTGGTGATGGTCAGGGAGGCCTGGTGTGCTGCAGTCCATGGGGTCCCAAAGAGTCAGACACGACTGAGCGACTGAACTGAACTGAACTGTAGGCTTGATTGTTTAATCCTCATAGCACTGTATGTGGTAGCTGCTATTATTATCCACATTCCACATGTAGGAAAGGTGAATTTAGAGAGGTTGAGGAACTTGCTCAAGGGCATAGGGTTTAATGATGGCAGTATTAGAAATCAAAGCTGGACAGCATGAATTTATAATCTGTCCTTCTAACTGCTACAGTGTAGTGACCCGTTTCGTGAAGAATACCACATGTTTTTGCTTATGGCATTAATTGAAACTTTCATTCTTTTCCCATTGGTGTTTGGGGAAATAGAATGAACTTTAGAGTCAATACTATTGAGCTTTCATCCCAACTCTATTGTTTAACTGCTTTGTGAATTGGGACTAGGTACTTACACTCAGAATCTGCTTTCTCATCCATGAAATGAGACTACTAATTTCTCAAGTCTGTTTTTTAAGGGTTAAGATGAAAGATGCATGCTCTAGCATAGCTCCTGGCATACAATGACATGCATTCAAACAATCCTGTTTTCTCCGCTCGTGTTTAAGCTATAGAAACTGATGCTAAGATCTAGAATTTGAAATTAAAACTGTATAGTAGGCATTTTGAGGATTCACACTCTGGTAGCTCAAATGAAACTTACAATGAAACCAGTACATAAATATAGAAAGTCATATAATGAAATTAAAAAGAGAAAAAACTGTCACATTTCTCTAGGGTGTGCATAGCATGTACACAGTGCTTCTGAGACCTAAAAACTGGAATTCTGGGGATCTGTTCAGCTAAATCTTTATACTAATGCCAGAGACATGCAAACAGTCAAGATTATCTGGTAATGATGGAACAGATTGTTAGAAGCTTGGGTTTTTGTCCTCAACCTTATATACTCTGACTCCTACTTAAATCCCTAAACAAGAATAGAATTTTTTTAGTTTTCAGATATATTTTGTAAAATATAAATAAATAGACTTAATAAAATTATTGAGAAAAATGATAATTAGGACATTGCCCAATTTTCTTATTATTCAAATTAATCTCTAAAATCAGTCTCTCTCCCACCTTACAGTTTTGTTATAATTAAGAGTATTAAAAAAGAAAAAAATAAGAAAAAGAACTCTTGGCATACATCTTCCTTTGAATTTTTGAGTGACAAAGGCTTAAATATTTAAGAGGATGAGCTGAATGAAAAATAAATTGACAGTAGGATTACTTTTGAGGGAGATTCAAGGATATGAATTAAATGTAGTCTTTTTCCTATTAAAACTTTGAATTCAGATAAGAACCACTTCCCTTTTCTTTCTATTGAGTTTTGAATACTTTGGTCTGTTACTGATAAATTACTATTAAATATTTTTGTGTTTAAAAACTGTGGTTTAGAAAGACGCCATTGGGAAAAATGAAAAACTGTTTCCCTTTCCTTAACTGATTGTACAAAACAAGTGAACAAACCAAGTTTAAACAGCTTTTTTAAAAAGGAATAGAATATGATTATGTAATTAATTGATTTCATTTCATGAAATACAGCTTTACTCAGAAATGAAAATGTCAGCCGCTCAGTCATGTCGGACTCTTTGTGACCCCATGGACTATAGCCCACCAAGTTTCTCTGTCCATGGAATTCTCCAACAAGAATACTGGAGTGGATTGCCATTCCCTTTTCTAGGGGATCTTCCTGACCCAGGGATGGAACCCAGATCTCCTGCATTGCAGAAAGATTCTTTGTCATCTAAGCCACCAGGGAAGGCCACATGCCTAAAGATTAACACAGATTTGAAAACACAACAGTGGCCTTGATTATTAAACTAAGAATTATCATATAAAACAAATAAATAATAAACTCTAATATTAAAAAATATAAACTAAAGTGTTATATTATACAACTGATGGTAAATAATTAATCTTATTTTATATATGAAATTTTAAGATATAGAATTAAAAGAACTAGAATTTATCATAAATCAAAATAATATAGGTGGCTCTGGTTTGCCTTTTTATACCTCTGATAAAATTTTCTTAAAATTAAAATTTTCCCTTTACAAATTTTAATTACTTACAATTAGCTGTAACAGAAGTGATTACAGAATTGTACCAAAAGAGTGATGTCAAATTCACCATTTACTAGTCTGTAGGGATTTCTCAATGAAAGGAGTGCTTGGAAGAAAAACTGAATAAGTTACTTAATATTTATCCGTGTATAAGAAAAATTATAAAGGGAACAGGTTATTCTAGGCATAATTCCATAACTACCATAGATGAATTATTATAATATGTCAGATGTATCACTTTAGGTTGAAATAGATTTTTTTAATTAAAATGATTAAAATGTCAAATTAAGCTGTGGTATTGTGAAAACGTACAAAATTATTACAATTCATGGACTATTTCCAAACTTTTAAAAGCATTTCAATGTGAAAGATGGACATCTTCTAAGGAACACAGATCAGTTTGTACCATGCAGAATTTACAAAAGCTAAAGCACTTACAGATTGGCATGTACCTTAAATCTTTGTTCCTGTGGTTTCAATATTTTAAAGTACCAGGTAGTATGGTGAGTGATTAAAAGTGTCAATTATTTCACTGTTCTTGATTCAAACCTGTATGGTCACAGGGCATATGGGAGTAGATTAAATGTATTAATCTGTTTATTCAAATATTATGTTTTGAATCATAGATTCGAATCTACGCTTGTTTGTTTGTTTGTTTCCTTTGAAGTATAGTCTTCCCTTTCAGGAATGTTGACTACTTCTCCTGCAGCTCTAGAGGCTATAAGATAAAGCCATATATAAATTGAAGATGGAAAGAACACACCTATTGCTAGAAAATAAATGAAGCATCACTATCTTTTAAATGAAGAACACATTTAGCAACTCTTTATGCTTATAGGACTGCCAAAAATAAATCTTTGAATTTTCATAAACTCTTCGCAAAGCCAGTTATGCGAAGTTAGACATGGATGATTTGAAGCATATACAAACAGCTTTGCCTCACTTGGGAAATCTTAACTGAGTGGTAATTTTGGAAATGGTGGTCAGTCAAGCAGAAATCACTTTGAAACAGAAATTCTATTGGTGGACTTCTAAACACAGCCTTGTAAATCCCTGGTTCCTTGAACCTGCTGCAGACTGGCAGGAAGGTCTTTTAGAGGTCATCTAGCCCAGGCTTCCATTGAATTAAAAAATCTCTTTAACAAGAAAATGTTCATCAGGCTATGCTTCCTATTTCCAAGAGGTATGAGGGGGATAGATAGAATTTACAACTTGGCTGCCCAAACCCTGCTCATCTTGGAAGGACTGTTCCCATAGGGTTACTACTGGAGTACTAAACTGCACTACATCAAGTATGGTAGAATTTAAAGAAACATTACTCACAAAGAAGGTACAGCAACTATTAGCTTCAGATATAAGAGCATCTTATCCCAGCAGATAAGGTTGCAAATACAACTACAATGCTCAGATTCAAGGAATATTCAACTTAGCAAATCCAGTTTACAATGTATAAGCTCTATCAAGAGTGACTCATAGTAGCTGGGTTTTAAAATTTTGAACAGGTTCTAGAATTGGGAGCAGAGTCTTGCAAAATGTATAATAATGCCAAGGAAGCAATTTTGTTAAGCCCTTCCAGTATGCCAGGATTAGTACTTAGTATGCTGAGCACTTTTACATACATTATTTCATCCTCCCATCCACCCTATGAAGTGGGTTCTATGATTAATATCTCTATTTTAAAGTCAAGAAAATAGATATTCAGAGATTCAAAGTATGTTGTAAAGAAAAGAATTATGAAAATAACAGGAGAGAAAATAGAAAGAAAATTAAGAAAAAATCATTTTAAAAAATGAGAACTTTCTCTGTTGATCTCTGTGATCTTTTAGCCATCAGTTTTTATAGTTTTCTTAACTTCCTAGTAGTGTTTCAAGTATACAGTTTAAACTGTATGTACATTTAGAGAAATAAGCTTATCGCCACTGGAAAGAACACACTTAGAACCCCTAATGAAAACAATGGACAGACATTATATTGCTTTGATCAGACCTGAGTCAGTGGTTTAGTCAAAAGGCAGCCCAGATAGTTGTGGCTTTCACATAATAAATTTGTCATTTTGATGATTTTTTTCCCAAATCAAATATAAAATAATTCTCAGGTACATGAACATCTTAAGACATGGAATCAACAATGTTAAACTTATTTTGAAAGATACTACATTACCATATTTGAGAGATTAACATTTTCTGACTCAAACAATATGTTGAGGCTTTACAAATATGATTACGCATATCAATATATGTCCTTTTAAAAGTCTATAGAAGGTGACATTACAGAGGGTATCCTAAGAAATTATCAGAAATGTAAAAGCTTATATGTATATTTATAGTGCCCATCTGGCTGAAAGGATGTAATTTTGTATTGTTCATTATATTAATTGTTCATTATGTTATATTTATAATATATATTATATAGACAATAGTATTCTTGGGAGTTGTATAATAATAATATGTAGAATGGGCTATTTGAGAATATTTCTAATTTAGGAACAGAAATACATAGAGTATCTAGGAATTTAAAATATTACACACACTATGGAATCAGAAATTAAAATAATCATAAGATTCAAATTATTTTTCTGTTTTTTATCCTGGAATTGCTAATGAATAACCTGCTGTGTTACAAACTCTCAGCCCTACAACAATCTATATCAGCAATCACAACTGATAAGATGAGTTGGAGAGCACCTGTCTTCAGCAAGTCATTACCCTAACAGGGTTTCCTCTGTACAATTTAAACATTAAGAAAGAAAGAAAAAAATAGGAATGTATTTTGAAATTGAAAGTAAACAAAACACCCAAAACATTTTTTTTTATTCACAGCACTGATTGATTTTCAGAAAAGAAAATTTGATCTAAGAAACTTCCCAACTTTAAAATTCTTTACAATGTATCCATCATTAAAAGAAACAAAATAAAAACAACTGGTATTTAAGATCAAGTGGAACTAGCTTAATAACTTTCTGAAGTATAGAAAAACATGACTATAACACTGGCATTGACAGAAAAATAGGTAAAATGGTCAGAGAAGTCCTTTATTTCTACAATGGAAAAAAATATACAATGTGCCACCAAATTTTCAGAAACCCAACTCACAGCATGACTCTTATGGACTAGATACACGGTATACCCCTGTGGAATTTTGCCGTGAGGTTTTACTCTATTAAAGAGAATTACTCTTTAAATCAGTGAGTAATACTCATTCCCTAGGTTCAAAATTAAGCAAAGGAGAGTCTAACAAATTCCAATATTGCCTGTCAGAAATTCCCACATTAAAATGTGCAATTCTATAACTCTCAAGTTTAAATCTAGCAATGATTAAAATGGGTATTAGAAATAATGCCCAAGGTCATTTCACTTATTTTGTAGATCCTTTCAGTATTGGAAAACTGACAGTCAGGCTTGTTTAACTATTCAAACAGTACAGAGTAGCCACAAGCTATGATTTCTTCAAATTATAAAAAAATAAAAAGACTCAAAAGTCAAAGCATATCTAAAGAGAGAATCAAACCACCAGCACTATATCTCATCAAGCTTGTTGACAATGCATCCTATGAGACATGACTTTCTCTTCAAAGTGACATGATGCACATTTTGCTCACTGAACCAGGCATCTTATGCTTGGCACACAGCAGAGTTAGCTGCCAACTCAGAAATAGCATTTAAATCCTGGATGCAGTTATGCTGACCCTCAAAAAGTCATTTGCCTATTAAGGAAACTTTTTTTTTCCCAGAAAATAAAAATAAGTGTCATTACTTTAATTTTCTCTCCTAATACAGCCCTTGCTTTTTTTTTTAATTTATATTAAAAAAAATAAAGTCAAGCAAGCACTCAGCTATTTAGTTAATTGTTAAGAAAGTTAAAAACATAAACTAAGATAAATTGGAAAGGATATAAGGGATTCATTGTCATATTCTTCTGTCTCTGTTCAAAATGAGCATACATCATCTATTTTCACCTTAAAAAATCCTTAGGAAATGGGATCCCATCACTTCCCACATGTGTAAAATAAGACCTAAATATATATCCCCACCATTGCATTTACTAGCTTGGAAATATTGCATAAGTCATCTAATCTCTGAGTTTAACCTGTAAATACAAATCTGTTGAAATCTTCCTTGTTTTTAACATATTTTTAGATGATTACATTTGGTTATATGTAGGAAAATGATTGCAAACCATAAAATTATGCAAATAAAGTTATAAAGCTAGATCTCTTATTTAAATACTAATTTAAATTTAATCTATTTTATTTTGTTCAAGACCCTGCCTGATATGATGACAATAGGTCAACTTTGAAAACATGCTGTAGTGTTTAAAATTAATGGATGCATATTTAAAAGAAAGGCATTCTTAATCTTAGTTACTAGGCCCCCACATGAAAAAACTGTTTACAAAAACATCCTTTTGCTATTGTTGTTTTGACTTTTTCTTGATCTTCTCCACCTAAAACTCACACACACAAACACAGGAGCATGAAAAACCAAGAACACTGTGCATTTGATTAAACAAATAATTATCTAATGTTACAAATTAAGGATATTTGATACATGATGAAGTGTGTAGATAAAAGGTTACAAAATGCTGAATCAAAGTCTTACTAGGAACGAACAGGCAGAAGAGGAAAAACAAACCCAGTCACAGTGAATGACACGGTCTAGGAAAGGTCCTTGTCCCCAGTGGCCTGAGGATCTCCTCACTACCCATGAGATATTAGCGAAGTGGGACAGGTCATGGTAAGAGGATCTCACCACAACCCCCCCTCCACTGAGAGATGCTTGGAGGCCCAGCTAGGGGAAAGCCCTTTTACTTCCTCAGGCAGCTGTGGCAAGAACTAGTGAGAACTCCAATGGCACAAGACAAACAAATAAGGCCATAGTAGCACTGTAAACAGTCTGAAAAACCGTCAATGGAACTGCAGTGGACAAAAGTAGGTCACAACACGGGACTTCCCCAGAAGTCAAGTAAATAGGACTGTATTTTCACTGCTGTGGGCCTAGGTTCAAATACTGATTGGGGAACTGAGATCCCACAAGCTGTAAAGCATGGCAAAAAAAAAGTAGGTCACAACATATGTGCAAGACCTAAAATGGGGCACTTCTAGCTAAAATGAAAGATTGAAAGGAAGCCAGAGACTGCTAACCTTATACACAAAATGTCCCGATACAATTGAATATCATTCCTCATAAGAGCCAAGAACATCACAACTTAGATGAGAAAAAGTAATCAGTTGATGTCAAAACTGAGATGAATCAGCTGTTCAAATTATCTGATGAGACTTTTAAAGCAAGTCATAAAAATGCTTACAGAATCAATTATAAATTCACTTGATATAGATTAAAATATTAAAAATATCAGCAACAAGTTATGCAAAAGAATCAAATAGAAAACATAGAACTTAAAATATCATAAAAAAATAAAAATCTACCTGGATGGGCTCAACAGTAAAGTGGCAATAAGAGAGGATATAATAAAGGAACTTTAGGACAGAAAAATAGAATCACCCAATCACTGTGTTGAAGACATATCTGCACCTCCATATTCACTGAGGTATCTTTATACAATAGCTAAGACATGGAAATAGCCTATATGTCCACTGAGAGATGAATAAAGAAAACACATATATACACATTTATATACAAACAAAAGAATATTATTCAGCCAGAAAAAGGAAGCCCTGTCATTTGAAACTTGAGGGTACTATGCTAAATGAATTGAAATAAGTTAGGGGGAAGACAAATACTATATGATCGCACTTACATGTGGATGTGGAATCTAAAAAAAACAAAAAACAACTCACAGAGATAGATTGGTGGTTGCCAGAGGAGGGTAAATTTAAAAATGGGTGAAAGTTTTTACAAGGTAGAAGTTATAAGTGGAGAAGGCAATGACACCCCACTCCAGTACTATTGTCTGGAAAATCCCATGGATGGCGGAGCCTGGTAGGCTGCAGTCCATGGGGTCACTAAGAGTTGGACACGACTGAGTGACTCCTCTTTCCCTTTTCACTTTCATGCATTGGAGAAGGAAATGGCAACCCACTCCAGTGTTCTTGTCTGGAGAATACCAGGGACGGGGGAGCCTGGTGGGCTGCCATCTATGGGGTCACACATAGTCGGACACGACTGGAGCAACTTAGCAGCAGCAGAAGTTATGCTTCAGTTATAATATGAATAAGTTCTGAGTATCTAATACACAGAATAGTGACTATCATTAACAATACTGGACCATATACTTGGAAGTTGATAAGAGAATAAATCTTAAAACCCCCCCTCAACACACACAAAAAGATAACCATGTGAGATGATGGATATGTTAATTCTTTGTGGTAATCTTTTTGTGTTTTATATATATAATATATACCAAATCATCACATTACACACCTTTAATCCTTTAATGTATAAAATGTTGTATGTCAGTTATCTCTCAATAAGGCTGGGGAAAGAATTTTTAGGTAAAACAGAAAAAAAAAACTTTAGGTATAGAGATCTTAAATAAATGCATAATCCATAAAAGGAAAAATTTATAAATCAGATATCATCAAAATTAAAAGAAATATTTTGCTCTGTGAAAGTCTTTGTGAAAAGGGTGAAAATACAGGCTAGAGACTTGGAGAAAATATTTGCAGTTCACATACATACCAAATGATAAGTATCTAAAACATGCAAACAACTCTCAAAGCTCAACAGGGAATAAAAGCAATCTAGTTGGAAAATAAACAAAGACATGAACATCCACTTCACCAAAGAAGATATACAAATGGAAAATAAGCACATAAAAGATGTTCAACATAATTAGTTATCAGGGTTAGGCACTATATACCTATCAGAAGAGCTAAAATTTTAAACAGTGACAACACTAACTGATGGAGAGAATGTAGAGAAACTGGATCAACTACACACTGTTGAAGAAATGCAAAATGGTACAGTCATTTAGAAAACAGTTTGGCAATTTCTTATAAAATTAAAACTGTATAGTCATATAACTTCAGCACATGCATTTTTGAGCATTTATTCCAGAGGAAAAATAATTTATGTTCACACAAAATCTGTAAATGAATAATTGCGGCAGTTTTATTTGTTATAGCCCAAGCCTACAATCATCACAGATGTCCCTTAACAGGTGAATGATAAATAAACTGCAGTGTATATATAACTTGGCATACTATTGGGCAATAAAAAAGAACAAAATACCGATATCAGCAACAACTTGAATAAGTTGTCAGATAATTATGTTGAGTAAAAAAAAAAAATCCCAAAATGTCACACACTGTATGATTATATTTATATAACATTTTTGTAATTATAAAATTTTAGATATAGAAAATGATTTAATAGTTGAAATCCCAGGGTTCAGAAACAGAGTGGGGAGATGACAGGAGGGAGGTGACTGGATCATAAGAGAGCAACAGGAAAAATCCTTGTGGTTCGGTGTCTTCACTGTGGTGATGGATATAACAACCCACTTAAATGCCAAAATTGTATAGAACTTAAGGCACAAAAGCACACCAAAAAATACAAGTAAAGCTAAAAATGTAAACAATATTGGTGGATTGTATGAATGTCAAAATCTAGTTGTGATAGCTTACTATAGTTTTCAAAATGTTATTATTGAGGGAAAGTGAGTAAAGTGAACAAAAATCTCTGCATTATTTCTTACAACAACATATGAATCTGTATCTCAAAATTCTCAATGAATTAAATTAAAAATTGCCATTTAATTCCAGATTCACTGTTAAGTTTTCCTTTGCTGATATATAACTAGTAAAGTAGAATTTCTTCATAAGATATATTGTGATGTTATATAAGCATATACAATCCAATAACTTATGCCTGGTATGAAACAAGGATTGCTTTTATATATAAACTTATATTTATTTAAGATGGCAGTCCACAAAACTGCATTTTCAAATATTTCTGTCAACTTACAGAAATGATTTCCCAAACTTACTCAGATTTAATCTGAATGTTAAAAGAATTCTCTCAGTTTAGACAAAGATGCCTTTGACTTTAAATGCAGCCTGCTAGGAAGGCTGAGAGTTTCAAAAATTAAAAATTATCTGATTCTGGTAATTCAAGAAAACTACAAATTCTTCCTTCTTCTACTTATCCTCTCCTTGCAAGAATTCAAAGATTAGAAACTGCAGTTCAGTGCTGCTGCTAATATTTAGAAATGACCATGAGTATGTGACAACTTAAAAATTAAACTAATGGGCAATATAGCATGAACATATTTGACAGTGGCCAATTCTTTGAGAAGACTATACTGCTGGTGTAGAATTAATCAGTGGGATGGCTTACTCTAGACGATTCTACTACTTTTCTTTCATAGCTGCCTTTGTGATGACCAGATTCTTTACTGAGTTTCTCAGAACAACCCTACCCAGGAAGGATTCAATAATACGACTTTGCAGTTACATCTTGGTTCCATGCTTTTTTGATGATCCAACAGATGTTGCAAATTTGATCTCTGGCTCCTCTGCCTTTTCTAAATCCAACTTGAACATCTGGAAGTTCACAGTTCACATACTACTGAAGCCTTGCTTGGAGAAATCTTTAGCATTACTTTGCTAGAATTGGAGAAGACTCTTGAGAGTCCCTTGGACAGCAAGGAAATCCAACCAGTCCATCCTAAAGGAAATCAGTCCTAAATATTTATTGGGAGGACTGATGCTGAAGCTGAAACTCCAATACTCTGGCCACCTGATGTGAAGAACTGAGTCATTTGAAAAGACTCCCTGTCTCTTGAGAAACCTGTACGCAGGTCAGGAAGCAACAGTTAGAACTGGACAGGGAACAACAGACTGGTTCCAAATAGGAAAAGGAGTGCATCAAGGCTGTATATTGTCACCCTGCTTATTTAACTTATATGCAGAGTACATCATGAGAAATGCTGGGCTGGAAGAAGCACAAGCTGGAATCAAGATTGCCAGGAGAAATATCAATAACCTCATATATGAAGATGACACCACCCTTATGGCAGAAAGTGAAAAAGAGGGGTGTGAAAAACTTGGCTTAAAGCTCAACATTCAGAAAACTAAGATCATGGCATCTGGTCCCATCACTTCATGGCAAATAGATGGGGAAACAGTGGAAACAGTGGCTGACTTTATTTCTTGGAGGCTCCAAAAATCACTGCCGATGGTGATTGCAGCCATGAAATTAAAGGACGCTTACTCCTAGGAAGGAAAGTTATGACCAACCCAGACAGCGTATTAAAAAACAGAGACATTACTTTGTCAACAAAAGGCCATCTCGTCAAGGCTATGGTTTTTCCAATAGTCATGTATGGATATGAGAGTTGGGCTATAAAGAAAGCTGAGCACTGAAGACTTGATGTTTTTGAACTGTGGTCTTGGAGAAGACTCTTGAGAGTCCCATGGACTTGCAAGAAGATGGAACCAGTCCATCCTAAAGGAGATCAGTCCTGGGTGTTCATTGGAAGGACTGATGTTGAAGCTGAAACTCCAATACTTTGGCCACTGATGCAAAGAGCTGGCTTATTGGAAAAGACCCTGATGCTGGGAAAGATTGAGGACAGGAGACGAAGGGGATGACAGAGGATGAGATGGCTGGATGGCATCACCAACTCCATGGACATAAGTTTGGGTGAACCCTGGGAGTTGGTGATGGACAGGGTGGCCTAGCGTGCTGTGGTTCATGGGGTCGCAAAGAGTCGGACACGATTGAGTGACTGAACTGAACTGATGATGGGAAAGATTGAAGGCGGAGGAGAATGGGATGACAGAGTATAAGATGGTTGGATGGCATCACTGACTCAGTGGACACGACTTTGAGTATGACAGACAGGGAGGCCTGTTTGCTGAAGTCCATGGGGTCGCAAAGAGTCAGACATGACTGAGCAACTAACACTTTCACTTTTCATATATATTTATAAAACAAAGGAAATAGCCAGTCACTATTTATCACTTCTTATTGGATCTTTGCTTTGGACAATGAAAAAATCATTGAGGACTTACTTCTTCCTCTGTTTGGTTGTGTCTAGTAGGAGGGAAGAAACACACACAAGAATAAAATGTGTGATACAGGTTTAGGGAGAGAAGCCTTTTTAAATATTAAACAAACCTTTTATAAAAAGTTTTATACTTTTATATTTCATCCTCATATTGTAAAGCACTTATCCTCTAATAAAAAATAGATAAAATTGAATTTTAAAAATGCTTCTTAATATCTAACAGCTACATTTTTAAAATGTCAGAAATACTAAGTCTAGTCTGTGACATGAGAGTTATGTTGATCCTCCATAGCAAGATTATAAATGAAATCCACTCAAGTATAAAATTATCACAGGCATGTCATGCTACCAAACTGAAGAAAAATGTCCATTATTCAGCTCCACAATAGGAAACATGAAAAACTGTAGTGCAACCAGCCTCTAGCTTCAAGCTACACAGCCCACTTGTGAAATGATGGCCTCCCAAGGAGCTCTAATGGCAAGAGATTTAGACTCATTTTTAAAACTTTTTTCAACTTGGGGAGAAGATTCATTGCCATTCATTACCACATAGCATCAATATCAAAATCAATAATGATACTTCTGAACACTATTAAAATACTGGCAATGAAGCCAAGTTCTTACATTTCAGCAAGCGAAGCAAATGAAAAATAAAAAAAGAATGCCAAAGCAGCTGCTACATGATGAGGATAGGAATGCAACCAAGCACAAGATGGACAGCCAAAAAGCTTCAAGGGCAAACACAAGTATAATCTGAACCAATGTAATATCAACATCAATTGCTTCAGAACATCAGTAGCAGATAAGCATCACTGGAGGGAACAATTAGTGACAGTGGCTTGATTTTGGGAAAATGAGTATCAACAACAAAAACAGGAGATACTAGATAAAACAACATAAAGCTCCAGGAGTAATACTTTACTCATGCTCATCAAAACAACAAGGCATGTGGGTAACATACAGGTCATTGTTAGCCCTCCTCATCCTCATGGAAAGTATCAGCAGTCAGGAAGTTGATAATCTTAATGAATGCCCAAGGTTCCAATGTATGTAACAAGATATAGTTTGCTAAGCTGAACAGTGAGTTATTCAGATCAGAGATCTTTTTACAGATAATTAAGAAATCTTGGTTAAACATATGGAGGAGACAGATGCCGCTCCTTCTCAGTTTTCACATTCTGGGGGTCAAGCTATCCCATAATTTCTGTCTTAGCCAGATGTGATATAAATGTGGAAAAGGCAATTGATTTATTGGATACTGTTCCAGCTGTTACAAAAGCTAGGTGGAATAACTAAAGTTTGATCTAATTATCTGGAGACAGGAGAAAACAACAACAGGAAATTAGTCCAAATTTTAACCCTAGCAAAGACTTCTATAACACTAACTCTGTAGCAGTAGTTAGTCTAAATGTTTCCAAATATTAACTCACTTAATGCTCTATACAGTCAGCAAAAAAAAAGACCAGGAGCTGACTGTGGCTCAGATCATGAACTCCTTATTGTCAAATTCAAACTTAAATTTGAAGAAAGTATGGAAAATCACTAGACCATTCAGGTATGATCTAAATCAAATCCCTTATGATTATATAGTGGAAGTGAGAAACAGATCTAAGGTACTAGATCTGATAGACAGAGTGCCTGATGAAGTATGGAAGGCAGTTCGTGACACTGTATAGGACACAGGGATTAGACCATCCCCATGGAAAAGAAATGCAAAAACGCAAAATGGGTGTCTGAGGAGGCCTTACAAATAGCTGTGAAAAGAAGACAAGCAAAAAGCAAAGAAGAAAAGGAAAGATATTCCAATCTGAATGCAGAGTTACAAAGAATAGCAAGGAGAGATAAGAAAGCCTTCCTCAGAGATCAATGCAAATAAATAGAGGAAAACAACAGAATGGGAAAGACTAGAGCTCTCTTCAAGAAAATTACAGAAACCAAGGGAACATTTCATGCAAAGATGGGCTCAATAAAGGACAGAAATGGTATGGACCTTCTGACCTAACAGAAGCAGAAGATATTAAGAAGAAGTGGCAAGAATACACAGAAGAACTGTACAAAAAATATCTTCACGACCCAGATAATCACAAAGGTGTGATCACTCATCTAAAGCCAGACATCCTGGAATGTGAAGTCAAGTGGGCCTTAGAAAGCATCACTATGAACAAAGCTAGTAGAGGTGATGGAATTCCAGTTGAGCTATTTCAAATCCTGAAAGATGATGCTGTGAAAGTGAAAAGATGCTCAACATCACTAATTATCAGGGAAATGCAAATCAAAACCACAATGAGATGTTACCTCACACCTGTTAGAATGCCTATTATCAAAAATACAAGAAATAATAAGTATTGGCAAGAGTGCAAAGGACTGGAACCCTTGTACACTATTGGTGGGAATACAAAATGGTGCAGCTTCTATGCATTGTTTGTTAATGTGAGCTACGAAATGGCCCACGGAGATCAGTAAATGATCAACAATGCTGGTGGAAATTTCTACAATCATCTAGACTTGTGATTAGTCAGAATTATGTTGGAGTTAATCTTATCAAAGTCCTATAAACTGTTTTGGCTTCTCTTTTCTCTCTTATAAAATGAGGAGAGTGGTAAAGATTAAATGATATAATCAGTGGAAAGACTCTGACAAAGTGCCAAGTGTTCAATACAAGTTTGTTAACATAATTACATATTTATTTCAGTTTCCAATATTTCCCTTGGAAATGTTACTATATTGTAAGTGTGTTATTAATAATCTTGATTATAACAAACCAATAGTTCAGTTCAGTCGCTCAGTCGTGTCTCACTCTTTGCAACCCCAGGGACTGCAGCACACCAGGCTTCCCTGTCCATCACCAACTCCCAGAGCTTGCTCAAACTCATGTCCATCGAGTTGGTGATGCCATCCAATCATCTCACCCTCTGTTGTCCCCTTCTCTTCCTGCCCTCAATCTTTCCCAGTAGCAGGGTCTTTTCTAGTGAGTCAGTTCTTCATATCAGTTGATCAATAAAGAAGTACTTTTTTAAAATATTAAAATAGAAGTTTTAATTTTTATGCCTGTCTCCTCCCTTGTATTTGCTCTATTCTAAAAGTACAGTTCGAATGTTCTATCATGAGAGCATAGATGTTAGTCCTGATAGAGCTGGAGAATAGGGAGGAGCAGTATTTCCTTCATCCTACCCTCTGTGACAGTCTAACAACCTTTGGCAAGCAGAGGAAGAAATAATTCTCAATCTGTCCTTAAGTCTTGAATCTTAAATCTTACTATTTTACACTCAACCATAAATTACTTATCTAGATAGATATCTCATTGTCTCTCACATTCATTTTATGATAAATGATTTACTTGTTTAAAAAGGCACAAGCTTCTTTGAATTATAATTAGTTGGAATTCTATTAAAATTCAATTTCACTATAGAAAAGTGAATCAAAGTAGGTTTATTAACAGAAGAGTATTTCCTCATATTCTCCCCAGGAAATATGTTACAATGAATTTTACCAATTTAATTATCCATATTTAGAAGTTCATGATAAATCACACTGTACCATAACATACTGGGAACATGCTTGCAGACACAGTACCAACTCAAGATTATCCAGGCATCCTGGTAACTGAATCACAGCTCTATTATCAACTGGTGACCTGGAACAGTTTATTTACTATCCCTGTGCCTCAGTTTCCCATCTGCATAAGGGGAATAATAAAAGCACCTGTCCATTGGGTGTATGCAAGGGTTACACAAGATAGTTAAACAATAACCCATGATCCCTAGCTCTTCACAGTTGCATTTCTTTGAGGGATACTTTCATTTCTTAAAAAAAACCTCTAAAAGGTATCACACATTTCAAAAGATCTGTCTGAAAAAAATATAAAAATATATATTTAATTTGCTATCCCTCTTTAACAACGACACAAAATTATTTAAAATTGTTTTCCAAAAGATCTGAAAAAGGTCAGAATTTTTTTTTAATTTTAATTTTTTTTATTTATTTATTTATTTTAATTTTCTTTACATTATCGTGTTGGTTTTGCCATACATTGACATGAATCTGCCATGGGTATACATGTGTTCCCCTTCTGGAGCCTCCCTCCCACCTCCCTCCTAACTCCCTCTCTCTGGGTCATCCTGGTGAACCAGCCCTGAGCATCAAACCTGGGCTGGCGACTGATTTCATATATGATGATTAACATGTTTCAATGCCGTTCTCCCATATCAACCCACCCTTGCCCTCTCCCATAGAGTCCAAAAGACTGTTCTATACATCTGCGTTTCTTTTGCTGTCTCGCATACAGGGTTCTCGTTACCATCTTTCTAAATTCCATATATATGCGTTAGTATACTGTATTTTTGTATTTCCTTCTGGCTTACTTCACTCTGTAAAATAGGCTCCAGTTTCGTCCACCTGAGTAGAACTGATTCAAATGAATTATTTTTTAATGGCTGAGCAATATTCCATTGTGTATATGTACCACAGCTTTCTTATCCATACGTCTGTTGATGGGCATCTAGGTTGCCTCCATGTCCTGGCTATTGTAAACAATGCAGCGATGAACATTGGGGTACATGTGGCTCTTTCAATTGTGGTTTCCTCAGTGTGTATGCCCAGCAGTGGGATTGCTGGGTCATATGGCAGGTCTATTTTCAGTTTTTTAAGGACTCTCCACACTGTTTTCCATAGTGGCTGTACTAGTTTGCATTCCCACCAACAGTGTAAGAGGGTTCCCTTTTCTCCACATCCTCTCCAGCATTTATTGCTTGTAGACTTTTGGATGGCAGCCATTCTGACTGGTGTAAAGTGGTACCTCATTGTGGTTTTGATTTGCATTTCTCTGATAATGAGTGATGTTGAGCATCTTTTCATGTGTTTGTTAGCCATTTTTATGTCTTCTTTGGAGAAATGTCTGTTTAGTTCTTTGGCCCACTTTTTGATTGGGTTGTTTATTTTTCTGGAATGGAGCTGCAGGAGTTGCTTGTATATTTTTGAGATTAATTAAAAAGGTCAGAATTTTTAAACACATTGAATATTGAAAGATTGGGCTTCCCTGGTGGCTGAGAGGTTAAATCGTCTGTCTGCAATGCCAGATAACTGGGTTCTATCCTGAGTCAGCATTTCCCCTGTAGAAGGAAATGGCAACCCACTCCAGTCCTCTTGTCTGGAAAATTCCATGGACAGAGGAGCTTGGTAGGTTACAGTTCATGGGACAGCAAAGAGTCTCCCATGATTGAGCAACTTCACTTCTCAAGATTGAAATAAATTTGTTTTTCTACACATTTAGTCCAAAGCAGATACTTTAAAACAAAAGTGAAGAGACAATTTGGCAAGGGCCAGGACTGTTGGCAATCATTCCTCTCTGCCTCATGAAAATGCTTCATAAATCTAATTGTCTCCATTTTGATCTGTGAAAGTCTAATGAGAATATTTGGCCTATTGTTTTCCATAAGGAATGCTTATGATGCTTTATTTCATTCTCTTTTAAATTACATTGAATAATGAGTAATCATACTTCATTAAGTAAGATGATTGCTAGGTCCATGTTGCTACAATAGTATTATTTCTTTCTTTCCTGTGGGTGCATAATATTCCATAGTTTGTTTGTGTGTGTGTGTGTGTGTATGTGTATACAACATTTTCTGTATTCATTTCTCTGTTGAAGGATATTTAGGTTGATTACATTTATTGGCTGTTGTAAATAGTGCTGCTATGAACACTGGGGTATGTGTACCTTTTGAATTTTGGTTTTCTTTTGATATATGCACAGGTATCAGGTTGAAGAGTTATATGGCCACCCTATTTTTAGTTTGTTAAAGAGACTTCCTAGTGGCTATATCAATTAACATCCCTACCAACAGTGTAAGAGGGTTCCTTTTTCTCCACATTGTCTCCAGAATTTATTATTTACAGAATTTTTGATGATGAATTTTGCCCAGAGTGAGGTGATAGCTCATTGTTGTTTTGATTTGCATTTCTCAAATAATTAGTGATGTTGAGCATCTTTTCATGTGCCTACTGGCCATATTGTTTGTATGGCTTCTTTGGAGAAATGTCTATTTAGGCCTCTGGCACATTTTTCAATTGGATTGTTTGTTTTCTTATTGAGCTACATGAGTTGTTTTTATATTTTGAAGTTTAATCATTTGTTGCTTGCATCATCAGCAAATATTTTCTTCCATTCTGTAGGCTGTCTTTTTGTTTCATTTATGGTTTTCTTTGCTGTGCAAAAGTTTTAAAGTATAATTAGCTCCCATTTGTTTATTTTTGATTTTATTTCCATTATTCTAGAAGACAAAATCCAAAAAAATATTACTACTAGTTATGTCAAAGAGTGTTCTGCCTATATTTTCCACTAAAAAGAGTCTACAACAAATAACACAAATGAACTTATATACAAAACAGAAATAAACTCATAGAGTAGAAAACAAACTTATGGCTACCAAATGGGAAAGGGTGGGGAGATTTAAATTAGAAGTCTGGGATTAGCATATACATGTTACTATATATAAAAGAAAAAACCAACAACAACCTACTGATAGCACAGAGAACTCTTCTCAAAACTCTGTAATGATCTATCTGGGAAAAAAAATCTAAAAAGGGGTGGATATATGTATAACTGATTAACTTTGTTGTACAGCAAAAGTTGCTGTACAAACTTTGCTGTACCTTTTTTCTTTAGTATAGGGTCCAAAAGTCTTTTAATAAATTTCTGTGATTTAATCCTTTCTTTGCACAGTTAGCTCTAAAAATACCCAAGAATTTTGATGATGTAAAATAAAATCCATCATAGAAGTAACTGTACATATTGCTTATAGTTTACATAATTTCTACCACACAAAGTGTGTATTCAATTATGATGGCTCTATAGACGGCTAACAAACACATGAAAAGATGCTCAACATCACTCACTATCAGAGAAATGCAAATCAAAACCACAATGAGGTACCTCACACCAGTCAGAATGGCTGCCATCAAAAAGTCTACAAATAATTAATGCTTGAGAGAGTGTGGAGAAAAGGGAGCCATCTTACACTGTTAGTGGGAATGCAAACTAGTACAGCCACTATGGAAAACAGTGTGAAGATTCCTTAAAAAACTGGAAATAGAACTGCCATATCACCCAGCAATTACACTGCTAGGCATACACACTGAGAAAACCAGAATTGAAAGAGACACATATACCCCAATATTAAATGTAGCACTGTTTACAATAGCTAGGTCATAGAAGCCTGAGGTCCACTGGCAGAGGAACTGATAAGGACGTTGTGGTACATATATACAATGGAATATTACTCAGCTATAAAAAAGACCACATTTGAGTCAGTTCTAATGAGATGGATGAAACTGTGGCCTATTATACAGAGTTAAGTAAGTCAGAAAGAGAAACACCAATACAGTATATTAATGCATACATATGGAATTTAGAAAGATAGTAACAACAACCCTATATGCAAGACAGCAAAAGAGACACAGATGTAAAGAACAGATTTTTGGACAATATGGGAGAAAGTGAGGGTGGGATGATTTGAGAGAATAGCATTGAAACATGTATATTATCATATGTAAAACAAACTACCAGTGCAAGTTTGATGCATGAGGCAGGGCACTCAAACCTGGTACTCTGGGACAATCCAAAGGGACAGGGTTCAGCATGGGGGGACACATACGCACCCATGGCTGATTCATGTCAATGTATGGCAAAACACTACCACAATATTGTAAAGTAATTAGCCTCCAATTAAATAAATTAATTTTATAAGAGAAATTAAAAATTATGATGTCTCTAATTCTTTTGTTTCTGATTTCATTTAAATTTTGACATCCCAAACAGAAGAATTAAAGATTACATTTATTTATAGCATAGTTGTATCTATTTATATTTTTCATATTAAAAATACATACAACACATATATGAAACACCAGAGCCAAGAATGTAGACAGCTTAATATTAGAAAATCTCTTAATCATAAAAATCAGCACCAATAAGTTAAAAGAACAAAAATTGTTTATTTTGACAAATACCAAAGTAATCATCTGATTAGCTCTGCAGAGACATAATGATGCTTCCTTATAGTAACACAACAAATCAAAAGCTGACAACATTTTAAATGTCTTTAAAGTTTAGTGAAAAATGAATGAAACTTTTAGGAAACTTTACTCTTTTACAATATCTAGAATGAAAAATTTTTCATTTGTACTATGTAAACATCAAAGGTAGAGGAACATACTAAATGTTTTCATATAGATGAAAATGTAGTCTTTCAAAAATATCTAAATGAACACTATTTCCCAGATAGTTTTTCTTTAGGCCCTGTGACTATGTATTTCTTGAAAGTGTAGTTCTATTAAATAAACTGATAATTAGCATGTAAAAATTTGAGAGAAGCTTTTAGAAAAATGGGTTTTTCAAACAAACTAGCAGACCCTTTATTTATGATTTTCTTTATAGCATTATAGTCATGAGCATGTTTAAAGGAACTTTTAAAAGATCTAAGCACACTAAAATGTTTGTAGTAGTACAAAAGAGAACATGTATATAAAGTGTAACAAATGGGATGTATCTAACTACATAATGTTGAGATGCTGTCTGTGCGTTTATATCAATAACTGTAATCATCTAAAAAATGTCCTACGTGGATTCAAAATTTTGAAATGAAATACCTGTTTTAAGGAAATGGCAACCCACTCAAGTATTCTTTCCTGGAGAATCCCATGGAAAAAGGAGCCTGGCAGGCTATAGTCCATGGGGTTGCAAAGAGTTGGACATGACTGAGCAGCAAAACATACAAAAATTCAGAGTACAAAACAGTGTATCTTGTGATTAAAAAAATAATAAACAAATTGGTTGTGATTGACAGTAGAGACAAAGCAACAGAGTCATTATGATGAATTTAAAAAGAAAAATTATTTTTACTTAGTTTCTCTTCCTAACTAACAGTTGGGACCAGTACTCTAAAATCAGTCAAACTGACTGAATAGACCAATCCTAGTTACTCTAAGGTGACACAGTAACATATTCAATCTTCATTTTTTCATTAATTTCCTCATATAATTAGGTTTATGAAATAAACATTTCTACTCACACTATTGGGCAAATAGCTTTCCAGAAATTCTGCCAGTAAGTAAAATTTCAGATAAGTAGTTTTATTTGAAAAATTAAGCAATTAAGTTGTGTATTATTGTTTACACTGGGTTGGCCAAAAAGTGCATTCAAGTTTTGCTGTACTATATTATGTGAAAACCTAAATGAACATTTTGGCCAACCAAATACATAATTTTAAAATATTTAAATTTAGTTAACTTTTGCATATACTCAGTTAAAATGTATATTTACATATGTATGTGTGTTCACTTCAGTTCAGTTCAGTTGCTCAGTAATGTCCGACTCTTTGGGACCCCATGAATCGCAGCACGCAAGGCCTCCCTGCCCATCACCAACTCCCGGAATCTACCCAAACCTATGTCCATCGAGTCGGTGATGCCATCCAGCCATCTCATCCTCTGTCATCCCCTTCTCCTGCTTCCCCCAATCCTTCCCAGCATCAGGGTCTTTTCCAATGAGTCAACTCTTCACATGAGGTGGCCAAAGTATTGGAGTTTCAGCTTCAACATCAGTCCTTCCAATGAATGGCCAGGACTGATCTCCTTTAGGATGGACTGGTTGTATCCCCTTGTAGTCCAAGGGACTCTCAAGAGTCTTCTCCAACACCACAGTTCAAAAGCATCAATTCTTTGGCGCTCAGCTTTCTTCACCATCCAACTCTCACATCCATACATGACTACTGGAAAAACCATATGTATGCACATATAAACAGTTTAGGATGTCTCACTTAAAAACTTTTTCACTTCACAAGAAATCACTCACCAATATTTATTCCTGTTTTTCATTCAATTATCATGAAGTTAGAGGACACTAATATCTGACTTTAGCTTCTCTGCTATCCAGAGATTCCACATACAATGCAAGCCTTAGAACTGGCCAGTGATTATCTCTTCTCTTTACATCACTAGGACTTCCACATTTGTGTGTTCTTTCCTATTTTTCACTTGCTTTTCTAGGTAAACCAATAGTTATTTCTGGCACTATTGGTTCTTTCTAGGTAGACCACACAGTCATTTCTGGCACCACTGGTTCTTACAAGGATTTTGACGACCACTTAGGTGTCCAGGTTTTTCCCCTTCTATCACTGTATTACAACATCTTACTATTTTCTAACTTTAAATTATCAATACTGCTTTGAAAGTAGCATTGTTTACATTGATGGTTTGCAAGCACAAGCTGTTGTTTTCAAGTAAAATAATTTTTTCAGAAACTGTTATACTTCCCCTTTCTACTTTTGGACTTTGGGCCTATTTTTTTCTCTTCCTATTGTAGTCATCTTATGTGCTAAATTTAACCACTGGCTTTAAATAATTTAATTTCAAATTTAAACTTTTTCCTTCAATATCCATCTATGAGCATGCATAAAATTGGCCACGGTTTATAAAAGAATAAAGCCCAATTTTTCTATAGATTTAGATATTTCTCCTTCTTCTTGACTGACTTCTTTTTTACTTTTTTCCAAAATCTGAAATGTAATGCAAATTTTGAAATTTATTTCAGAAAATAAACCACACCAATAACCATAATAGTCCAATATTTTTATTGTTTAGAAATATCTGATTTGAAAGTAAACAAAATTGCCAAACCTCTGGACAGGCTCATCAAGTGGAAAAAAAGAGAGAAAACCCAAATAAAATAAGGAATAAAAAAGGAAAAATCTCAACTGATACTATAGAAATATACTAACAATGTTGACAATGTAGAAGAAATGGATAAATTTCTAGAAATACACAGCTCACCAAAATTGAATCAAGAAATAAATCATTTGAACAGATCAATTACTAGAGAGAAAAGACTCTGCAATAATAATAATTTTTAAAAAACTCCTAGAAACAAAATTCTAGGATCAGATAGCTTCACAGGCAAATTTTACCAAACATACAAGGAAGAACTTATACCAATTCTTCTCAAACTTCCAAAACATCGAAGAGGAGGGAAAAGTTCCAAAGACATTCTATGAAGCCACCATCACCCTGATAACAAAAACACATCCCAAAAAAGAAAATTATAGGCCAATATATTTGATGAGCACAGATGTAAAAATTTTCAACAAAATAGTAGCAAACAGAATTCAATTCAGTTCAGTTCAGTCACTCAGTTGTGTCTGACGCTTTGTGACCCCATGAATCGTAGCACGCAAGGCCTCCCTGCCCATCACCAACTCTCGGAGTCTACCCAAACCTATGTCCATGGAGTCAGTTATGCCATCCAGCCATCTCATCCTCTGTCGTCCCCTTCTCCTGCTGCCCCCAACCCTTCCCAGCCTTAGGGTCTTTTCCAATGAGTCAACTCTTCGCATGAGGTGGCCAAAGTATTGGAATTTCAGTTTCAACATAGTCCTTCCAATGAACACCCAGGACTGATCTACTTTAGGACCAACTGGTTGGATCTCCTTGCAGTCCAAGGGACTCTCAAGAGTCTTCTCCAACACTACAGTTCAAAAGCATCAGTTCTTTGGTGCTCAGCTTTCTTCACCATCCAACTCTTACATGCATACATGGCTACTGGAAAAACTGTAACCTTGACTAGATGGACCTTTGTTGACAAAGTAATGTCTCTGCTTTTCAATATGCTACCTAGGTTGGTCATAACCTTCCTTCCAAGGAGTAAGCATCTTTTAATTTTATGGCTACAATCACCAGTACATGAAAAAGATCATACACCACAACCAAGTGGGATTCATTCCACGTTCACAAAGATGGTTCAAAATATGCAAATGAATGAATGTAATACATAATATTAACAAAAGAAAAGTAAAACCACATGATCATCACAACACATGAAGAAAAAGCATTTGAGAAAACTCAACATCTGTTCATGATAAAAAAAAAATATTACCAAAGTGGGAATAGAGGGAATATATCTTGATATAATAAAATTAAATTTATTAAATTAAGTTTTATTAAACTTTATTTAATTTTATTAATTTCAGCCATGAAATCAAAAGATGCTTGCTCCTTGGAAGAAAAGTTATCACAAAACTAGACAGCATATTAAAAAGCAGAGACATTATTTTTCCAATAAAGGTCCATATGGTCAAATCTATGGTTTTTCCAGTAGTCATGTATGGATGTGAGAGTTGGGTCATAAAGAAGGCTGAGCACCAAAGAATTGATCCTTTTGAACTGTGGTGTTGGAGAAGGCTTTTGACAGTCCCTTGGACTGCAAGGAGATCAAACCAGTCAATCATAAGGGAAATGAGTCCTGAATATTCATTGGAAGGACTGATGCTGGAGCTGAAGCTCCAATACTTGGGCTACCTGATATGAAGAGCCAACTCACTGGAAATGATCCTGATCCTGGGAAAGAAAGGTGAGAGGAGGAGAAAGAGACAACAGAGGATGAGATGTTTGGATGACATCACTGACTCAATTGACACGAGTTTGAGCAAACTCTGGGAAATGGTGACATGACGGGGAAGCCTGGCATGCTGCAATCCATGAGATTGCAAAGAGTTGGACTTGCCTGAGAGACTGAATAATGAATAATGACAAATCCACAACTAATATAATACTCAATGGTGAAAAGCCGAAAGCCTTCCCACTAAAATCTAGAACAAGGCAAGGATGCCCACTCTCTTCAACTTCTCTTCAACATTATCTTGAACAGGAATCAGAAAAGAAAAAGAAAATGTAACCAAATTGGAAACAAAAAGGTAAAACTGTCACCATATGCAGATAACATAATACTATACAGAGAAAACCCTAAGGACTCCACACAAAAACTACTAGATCTAATAAATGAATTGAGCTAAGTAGCAGGATACAAGATAACATTCAGAAATCAGTTGGATTCCTTTATACTTATAATGGAATATCAGAAAGGGAATGTAAAAAATATACCTTTTAAAATCACAAATAGAACTACATCAATCACTTAGGAAAACTTGACCAAGGAGATGAAAGGCATATATTGAAAACTATAAAATGTTAATAAAGGAAATAAAAGAAGATTCAAAGAAATGGAAAGATATCCCTGCTCTTAGATTGGAAGAATTTAAATTTTAAAATGGAAATACTATCTAAAGCAATCTATAGATTTAACGTGATCTCTATTAAATTACCATGAAATTTTTCACATAACTAGAACAAATAATCCAAAAATTTATATGGAACCATAAAAGACACAGAATTGCTAGAGTAATCCTGAAGGGGGAGGTAAGAAACAAATCAAGAGGCATAGCTCTGCCAGACTTCAGAATACTGCAAAGCTACAGTAATCAAAATAGTGTAGTACTGGTACAAAAACAGGTATAACGATCAGTGAGTGGAACAGAAGAAAGAGCCTAGAAATAAACCTACATAACTATGGTCAGTTAATATTTGACAAAGAAGGCAAGACTATAAAATGGGAAAAAGACTGTCTTTTAAGTGAGTGACACTGGGAAAGGTGGACAGCTGCACATAAATCCATGAAGTTAAAACACACCTCCATACCATGCACAAAAATAAATTCAAAATGCCTTAAAGACTTAAACATAAGGTATGACACCATAAAACTCCTAGAAGAGAATGTAGGCAAAATATTCTCTGACATAAATCTTATGAATATTTTTATTTTAGGTCAATCTTCCAAGGCAATGGAAATAAAAACACAAATAGACAAATAAGACCTAATCAAATATATAAGATTTTGCATAGTAAAGGAAACCATAAAAAACAGACCAAAACCGAATGAGAGAAAGATTTGCAAATGATGTGACCAACAAAGAATTAACCTCCAAAATATACAAACAGCTTGTACAACTCAACAACAACAACAACAAAAAAGATCCAATTGAAAAATGGGGAGAATACCTAAACTGATATTTCTCCAAAGAAGACATACAGATGGCCAGTAGGCACATGAACAAAAAAAATGCTCAATATCACTAATCGTTAGAGAAATGCAAATCAAAACTACAATGAGGTACCACCTCACAGTGATCAGAATGGCCATCATTTAAAAACATACAAATGACATACTGGAGAGGGTGTGGAGAAAAGGGAACCCTCCTACAGTGTTGATGGGAACGTAAGTTGGTACAGACACTATGGAAAACCATATGGAAGTTCAATAAAAAAAA
The DNA here is from genome assembly GCA_007570785.1 of Antilocapra americana. Lineage (NCBI taxonomy): Eukaryota > Metazoa > Chordata > Mammalia > Artiodactyla > Antilocapridae > Antilocapra > Antilocapra americana. The sequence goes on from ML660214.1 coordinate 2,167,428, forward strand.
ACTAAAAATACAATTACCATATGATCCAGCAATTCCACTCTTTGGAATATACCTGGACAAAACTATAATTCAAGAAGATACGTGTGCTCCTATATTCGTAGCAACAGTATTCACAATAGACAAAACAGAAACAACTAAATGTCCACTAACAGATGAATGGATGAAGATGTGCTGCACAGATACAATAGAATACTAAGCCATAAAATGAACAAAATAACGCGATTTACAGCAAGGTGGATGAAAGTAGAGATGATCATACTAAGTAAAGTGAGTTAGAAAGATAAAGAAAATATCATATAGTGTTGTTTATATGTGGAATCTAAATTATGGCACAAATGAGAGTTTGGGGGTGGTAGATGAAAATTATTATACTTAGAATAGATAAACAATAAAGTCCTAATATATAGCACAGTGAATTATATTCCATATCCTGTAATAAACCATAATGGAAAATAATATAAAAAAATTTATATATGTTTATTCCAGAATCATACTCCTATACAACAGAGAGTGGCAGAACATTGTAAATCAACTATACTTCAATAAAAATAGAAAAAAATATACAATTTATAAATTTTTAACACTTTTTATATGAATTGTTTATATCATTTAATCTCAACATTATAAAATCCTATTGTAGATAAGAACTAATAATGGTAACATTTCTCTAAATTAAAACAATAGTATTACCATTCATTAATTAATACATTAATTAATACATATTCCTGATATTATATGTAGAAAGATACATTTTGAGATTACTCTATTTATGAAATTAGAATCCAATCTACTTCCATTTCTAGATTTAGTCCATAATCATAATTTTCCCTTGGGTTCTGATATAATTATCTCTTATTCAGATCATCCATTTTTTTTTTCCTGCAACATTCAATTTGCTAAAATATGCAGACATACCTCCTCAACTTCTATGCCTTATTGTTGATGATGGCCTAAGCTATCAATTGAGTCAAATAAAAGCTATTGTAAGTTAAGCTTATTCAATTTGAGTTTGAACTGCAGTAACACCTTAATTAAGAACTATAAACAAATAACCATTAATACGGCTTCCCTGGTGGCTCAGGTGGTAAAGAATCTGCCTACAATGTGGGAGACCTTGGTTCTATCTGTGGATTGGGAAGATCCCCTGGAGGAGGGCATGGCAACCCACTTCAGTATTCTTGCCTGGAGAATACTCATGGACTTAGAAGCCTGGCATGCTACAGTCCATGGGGTCACAAAGAGTCAGATGCAACTGAGCGACTAAGCACAGCACCCATGAATACAGAACAAAACAGAAAGCTCAACATATGTCTGTACTTACAAAACTGTAAACTGAGTTTATTGTCATCTAAAACTGACAGCTACACAACATGAGATGTTTATCAAGTCAGTTGTTCTTAGTTCATTAGACAGTAAACGGATGCTTACTTGTGCATTAAAGAGTTAACTCATTTTCAAAGGAAAATACTAAAATTATGGTAAAATAAAATATACAAATACAATTAAGATAATAATTTTTATTTTATAATAAGAATATTTAGTCAGAATCTGCCTCACCTTTTGACTTAATAATAACTATAACAGACAGGCAAACAGTTTAATAGACTAGGAGGTCATGTAGTACACATTCTACATTTCACTTTTATGAACAAGGCAAATGAGAAAAATAATAAGCATGCTAATATCAGAGTCTTAGCCAAAAAAGTAATTTCTAGTATATGTTTTGAAATCAAATCAGATTCAACCTTTAAACCACATAAACTTAAAAAAAAAATCATGTCTAGTCTTGGCCAAAAGCAAGGTACAAATATAAAAGAATAATAACTTCAGAAGAGAACTGTAGCAATGGCAGCATTATTATAATAAGTATAAAACCTTATAATAGTGTAACATAGCTTGAAATAAAATTTTTTTAAGTTCTAGGATGCTTATTAGAAATTCAGACATCACTTTATATTTCCCTGTACGTGAATAGAAGGTGCCAGGCAGAACAGTCTTTAGGTACAGTGTTCTTGTCTTCAAAGATAGAAAAGCTCTGCAAGATTTATTACAGGTATGGTTTTCTCTACATGAAAAGTTTTAGAATTTTGTAGATGAAATGGCATACTCCACCCAATGAAAAAAATGGATGTCTTGGCTGAATGAAACAGTAAAGGAATCAGTAGCTGCAAACCTACTTATTCAGAACATACTTATTCAGTTATGAATTGCAGTCACAAATTAAATCAAGAAAGATTTATTTTTCTACATGAGATCATGAAGATATTGAAGACTGTCAAGGAAAGGCAGAGAATTAGCATAAAATTAGAAAATGTGTTAACAAATTTGTTAGAAATTACAAAACAGTTTCATGTAATTGCAACAAAAATTTTTAAAATTTGTATGGAGACACAAAGACCCCAAATAGCCAAAGCAATCCTGAAAAGTAAAAAAAGAACCTGGAGGTATCAGGCTCCCTGACTTCAGACTACACTACAAAGCTACAGTAAACAAAACAGTGTGGTACAGGCACAAAAATAGAACTGTAGATCGGTGGAATATGAAAACAATTACAGAGTTAAACCTAAGCACCTATGGTCACCTAATAGACGGCAAGATTACACAATGGAGAAATGACAATCTCTTCAGTAAGTGGTGCTGGGAAAACTGGACAACTACATGCAAATAGATGAAATTAGAACTCTTTCTAACACCATACACAAAAATAAACTCAAAAAATGGATTAAAGACTTAAATGTAAGGCTGGATACAATAAAACTCTTAGAGGAAAACATAAGCAGAACACTTTGACATAAATCACAGCAAGAACCTTTTTGATCCACCTCCTAGATTAATGATAATAAAAACAAAAATAAATAAATGTGATCTAATTAAATTTAAATAAATAAATGGGACCTAGTTAAATTCTTCTTCACAGCAGAAGAAACCATAAGCAAAATGAAAAGACATTTTCATTAGTTAATTTCTCTTGCAATGGGAGAAAAGATTTGGAAATGAAGTGACTGACAAGGGATTAATCTCCAAAATATAAAACAGTTCAAATATCTCAATTAAAAATAAAACTGAACAACCCAATCAACAAAGAAAACCTACAGATGGCCACAAAGCACATGAAATCAGTGATGCTCAACATCACTAATTATTAGAGAAATGAAAATCAAAACTAAAATGAGCTATCATCTCATAATATCAGAATGACCATCATCAAAAATCTATAAACAACACATGCAGGAGAGGGTAAAGAAAAAAGGGAACCCTTCTAGACTGTTAGTGGAAACGTAAATTTGTACAGCCATTATGGAGAACAGTATGGCGATTCCTTTAAAAAAAAAAAAAAAAACTAACTAAAAATAGACCTACATTATGACCCTGCAGCTGCACTGCTGGGCAATTATCCAGAAAACATTGTAATTCAAAATGTTCATTAGAGCATTGTTTACAATAGCCAGGACATGGAACTAACTTAGAGGAATGAATAAAAGATGTGGTACATACACACATTGGAATATTCTTCAGCCATAAAAAATGACATAAAGTCATTTGCAGCAACTTGGATGGACCAAGAGATTGTCATACTAAGTGAAGTTAGTCAAGACAGAGAAAGACAAATACCATATAATATTTCTTATATGTGTAATCTAAAAGAAAACTGGTACAAATGAACTTATTTACAATACAGAAATAGAGTCACAGATGTAGAAAACAAACTTATTGTTATCAGATGGGAAAATGGGGTTAGGGGAATAAATTGGGAGTCTGGGATTGACACAGATACATCACTCTATATAAAATAGATAATTAATAAAGACCCACTGTATAGCACAGGGTATACTTCTCAATACTCTGTCATGACCTATATGGGAAAATAATCTAAAAAAAGAGTTATATATATATACATATATATATATATATATATATGTATATATATATAACTGAACCACTTTGCTGTATAGAAGAAATTAACAAAATTTTAAGTCAATTATACTCTAATAAAAATTTTTAAAAGAAGATGAGCCTTATACACATAAAATGAAAGTGTTTGAAAAAATAAATGAAACAAATTTTTTTTTAAAAAAAAAAAGAAAAGGCAGAGAATTCTGAGAGGAACTAGAGAAATATTCTTTCTATAACTAAGGTACATGGCAACAGCTAAATTAAAGCACCATCTATAAAGACTTTTATCTAAGGGCAAAGCTTAGTGCAATTTACCCTTCCTATACCTCGAAGCCTAAGTTTCACAAACTCAAGGCATAATCCATGCCAAAGAAGTCTTGGTAAAAAGGTTCTTTTCTGCATGTAGAGGAATCAGAGAGAGCTGGCTTAAAGAAATAATTGATAAATTTTGCAAACCTAGGTTAGTAATATTTTAAAATGTAGTCTCATTATGGCCAACAGAAAAATACACAAGGATTCAAAATAAACCTAAAAAAGAACAAAAAGACATACAGAAAATATATTCTAGCTTTTGACTTCATTATTAACTATGGGAAACTTGGGCTTCCTGCAAAATTTTTGGAAAAGTAGTTTAAATAAAGTGGAAAAGAAAAAAACACTTCAATAAAAGCAATCACTTTTACTCAATTTTCTATTTTTAAACAAACTATACCAATATTTGATTCTAACTTTCTACATTAAAGAAGTATACTTTTTTTAAACCCGTAAATAAATACCTTACCAAATCAGGAAAGAGGAGGGTCATGTTGAGTAGTTCTCTTGGGATGAGCTGAGAGACCCAACACAATGGATGACAGAAACAAGACTGAACACAAATATTTTACTAGAATTTGATGACAATTTTCTTCCCTTCACTCTCATACATCACAACAGAGAGACACAAACGAAGGCAGAGAATAGATCTGCTTTCATTAAAAAAAAAAACTTTTTTTTTTGTTACTAACCTCTATTTGCAATATCTGCTTGGCTGGAAACTTGATCATAATCTTTAAATTACCGTGAAATGTGTTGGAAGTTGAAATCTGTTTTATTAAATGGCAGCAAAGGTGTATTTTCCCATTTTGCTGATCTATTATAAAGACTTAAGTGGTAGAATCCAGTAATAATAGGCTCCAGTAACATCTAAGAACTTTGCATCAGACAAGATGTATAACTAAAATAGTAATGACCAAATAGAGAACTCAATGTTTAAGAAAAAAAAAAAAAAGATTCTTATAAAGCTTTTTTTCTTTAAATTGTCTTTCCCATTCCTCTCCTTTTTATGCCATGATTCATCTGGGTAAAAAAAATCACTCCCTAATTTTCAGAAAAATCAGAATTCTATAATGTTTTAATTATCCTTTGATATGGCTATACTAGAATAGTAAAGTAATACTGTAAGTGATTTTTTCATAAGAAATTTAAATATAGCTAGAAAAAAGCCAGAAAAGGCAATTTTCATTCTTATGTACCTATAATAAATATAATTATGTCAATTTCAGTATATTAATTAACATTTGGAAGTAAATTTCTTGCCACATGTAGAAGTTTGTTTCCTTTTCTTGGAAGTCCCACAAGCACTGTTTGTTTCATACTAATAAACAATTTATCTTCTTTTTTAAAAAAATCTTTATTGAAATATAGATTTACAGTGTTATGTTAGTTTCAAAGTGTACATCAAACTGAATCAGTTATACATAATTCACTTTCTAAGACAAATTTAATGGCATTTTGTTACTTGAACACCCTGTTCTATTTCCCTGAAAAATTGAATATCTGTAAAGTATTTTACCTAGCCACATTTTACTGTTTTATTGACAAAAATATTGTCAGTGCCTGATTCCACAAAATTATGCAAATATCGGAGATATAACTTTAAGCCTCTGCTTCTCCTGAAGCATAATAAAAACAGAGCTGGCCTGGTTGTCCTCTCTGGAGCATGGCCTTCACATGGGACCATTTTCTGTGTGTCCAGCTTGACAAAGAGCTAATGATCATCAAGTTGGAGCTATCTTACTTACCACTCCTACTGTGTATGTCCAACCTGTATGTTTGAATTACCTCCCAAGTCATTGCTATATAAGAATTCTTTACTAAGACTTAGAGTTGCATACTTGTTCTCCAGACCAGAATGAAAATGGGGAGGAGGCGCCAAGGGCCTCATCTGGTTCTCTGTAGACTCTTTCTCTGGAGTTAGACTCAGATTTGAGTCTAATTCTGGTATGCCCAACATGCATAAGCTTTCCTGGGCATTAGAGCTAACAATGTCAGGCCCCCATGCTCATACCCCTTGCGATCTATCTACACTGACCTTCACTGGAAAAAATGCCTGCATTGTTTCCATGTACTTGGATGATTTGATATGCTAACTGTCTCTGAAAAATGCTATGTGTAGGGGGAACTAAGAGTGAATTAATAGAAAATAAGTATCACAGTTAACCCCTCACCTGTGCTGATTTCTTGGTTGACAAGCTGTCCCTGTAATACTATAAGTCTGTAACCTGTTATTTCTGACAATTTTACACATAGGTGATATGCATGTGTGTGTGCTAAGCCATTTCAGTCGTGTCCAACTCTGTTAGACCCCATGGACTGTAGCCCACCAGGCTCCTCTTTCCATGGGGATTCTCCAGACAAGAATACTGAAGTGGATTGCTATGCCATTCTCCATGGGATCTTCCCAACTGAGGGATCAAACTTGCATCTCTTATGTCTCCTACACTGGCAGGTGTGTTCTTTACCACTAGCGCCTCCTGAGAAGCCCAATACCATGAATCAAAACCTGACCAAGACACATATTTACGTATAGAGAACAAACAGTTTTCAGTGTACCAGTAAACTATAAAGTGGGTACAGTTATCCCTTCCTTATCTGCAGTTTCAGCTACCTAGGTCAACCACTGTTCAAAAATATTAAGTGGGAAATTCAAGAAATAAAGAATTTATAAACTTTAAACTGCATGCAGTTGAGCAGTCCCACCCTGTTCCTCCTGAAATGTAAACTATCCATTTGTCCAGCTTATACTGCTTTCTAGTCACTTAGAAGCAATTGGTGTTATCATATCAATTGTTCAAGTAACTTTTATTTTATTTAACAATGATACCAAAATGCAAGTGTAGTGATGCCAGGATATTCTCTTACCTTATAAGAGAATAAGTTTTGCCTTATTTAGAAATCAAACTTTACCATAGGTATGTATGTCTAGGACACATATCAATTCTGTTCAGTTGAGTTGCATCTGACTCTTTGTGACACCATGGACTGTAGCACGCCAGGCTTCCCTGTCCATCATCAAGACCCTGAGCTTGCTCAAACTGATGTGCATTGAGTCGATGATGCCAACCAACCATCTCATCCTCTATTATCTCCTTATCCTCCTGCCTTCAATCTTTCCCAGCAACAGGGTCTTTTCAAATGAGCAAGTTCTTCTCATCATGTGGCCAAAGTATTAGAGTCTCAGATTCAGCATCAGTCCTTCCAATGAATATTCAGGAATGATTTCCTTTAGGATGGACTGGTTGAATCTCTTTGCAGTCCAAGGGAGTCTCAAGAGTCTTCTCCAACACCACAGTTCAAAAGCATCAATTCTTCAGCACTCAGCTTTCTTTATAGTCCAACTCTCACATCCATACATGACTACTGGGAAAACCATAGCTTTGCTTAGACAGACCTTTGTTCACAAAGTAATATCTCTGCTTTTTAATATGCTGTCTAGGTTGGCCATAGCTTTTCTTCTGAGGAGCAAGTGTCTTTTAATTTCATGGCTGCAGTCACCAACTGCAGTGATTTTGGAGCCCCAAAATATAAAGTCACTTCTTCCACTGTTTCCCCATCGAATTGCCATAAAGTGATGGAGCCGGATGCCATGAACTTCATTGTTTGAATGTTGAGTATTAAGCCATCTATTTCTCTCTCCTCTTTCACTTAGGACAGACATAGTTTGGTACTATTAGTGGTTTAAGGCATCCACAAGGGGTCTTGGAATACGTCCCTGGCATTTCAAAGAGCAGACTAGAATGTCTCATACACACAGCCAGCCCACTGTACAGCCTGCTTACTGAGGCCATACCATGCCCCAATTCTTTATTCTACAAACAGTAATCATGCTGATCTTGTTGAAATAGAACAGCTTAAAAATGACAGTATTTGTTTTTAATGTTAGAAAGTTGTCACCTATACACTCTCAAAACAGTTCTTTCTCACTTCACATTGGTTTTATTTTTCTAGAATGGAAGCAAACTAAATTTCTAAGGTCCCCCAATAAAACATTAAAGTTTAAAACATTAAACTTCTTTCAGACTATAAATACAAGTCTTTTGAAGGACATACAGTATTAAAAATATAAATTGGTTAGAACTTATGGTTTTAGTTTTTTGCACTTCAATTTTCTGAAAAGACATTTGTATTTTAATATAAATACAAGTTTTATATTTATATTATATATTATATTTATATTATAATACAAGTATTATAATACTCTCAGGGGCATATATATTATCTTCTTAGGTTTGATAATATTTACTAGAAAAAAATGCCATTGCAATCAACTGGTCCAGGTTCTCTTGAGTAGATTATAAAAAATCTGCCCAAAGTTTAAAGAAAGAAATAATAAAGGTTAAGTAGATAGAGAAGGCCATCCTTTCATAGAAAAAGTGAGATACAGTATTTAAGAAACTTAACTTGGATAAAAGGAAAAGAGCTGTTAAACAGAAATTCAAGTAATTATATAATGAACATAAATTAGTAACTGTCTGAAATAATATAATCATAGGAAGGTATAGAATTTTGACAGAAAATTTGATAATAATTATGAAACTGTGTAAAATAATGGTTTTTTGAAGGCTCTTGACTGGTATCTGAAAACAGGCAATGGTCAAACAGTAAACTTTCATCATTCAAGCATGACGCAGAGATACAGGAACACATTCTGATGAACATGTCCTATGATTTGATTTCTCCATCCCCCAAAGAGCTCTGTGCCAACACTGTACAATCACTGACATGATTCCTCATGTTTAGAATGCCATCTCCCATCCTCATCTTTAAAAACCCAAAGTCCTACAATTCCATCAAGGTTCTATTTACATTTAGTTCCTTTTATTAAGATCATTTTGACAAGTCATAAACATTACATTATTTCCAACTTCTGCAGGACATATAGATACAAACATCAGTATAAAATCAGGTGCATGATTCTGTTACTTGCAATTAAATTGTATTTCTTTCATGGATGCAAGTGCTTTTTTTTCACTCCTTTCTTCATATACTCTAGAGCAGCTACACAGACTACTCAAATGTGAAGAGACTGCTGAATGAACGAACAAAGAAGACTGTTTAAATATAGATTAAAGCATGAATCTATAGGTACTGATCTATAGAAAAGCCTGTACAGAAGTATCTATTGATCGTTTCCATTGGAATTATGCATACTTAGAAGTCTTTATCATATGAGACTGGGAGTACTCTAGAGTCTAGAGGCTTGCATCATTCATCTGTGCTATCTCATCATTTAGCACAGCAACTAGAATTATAATAGATCACTAGCTTTCACCAAAAATCTACTTCCTTTTTTTCCTGGGCACACATCTAGATTACACTTTGCCAATATCCCTTATAGATAGGTTCAGTCATGTGACTTGGCCACATCAATAAAATGGGTGTCACTTCCAGACTGTGATCTTAGAAACTGTCTCCCAAGCTCATGCTCTCTTTTTCCAACTACCTGATGGATACAGAAAAAAATGAAACTCTAGTGGTGGCAGAGCCATAGAAGAGAAGGAAATCAGTTCCTGAGTCATCTAGGGGAGAACTGCCTGTTGACCAAGAAAATCTACCTGGCTAGGAAGAAGCAAGTAATGTGCTTAGGATACAAAATTTAAGGATGTATTTGTTTTGATGTCCTTGAGTTCATTCTTTAGATGACACTCAATATAATTCAGTTATTAAGAAAGATTGCTGCTAAGGAAAACAGACTCTGCACCATTACATGAAGCTCCCTGTGACCATACACAACTCCAATTTGAAGTTAAGAATTAATCACAATTATGATAATTAATGGCTTGTGGGTTTGGAGAGCACATATTAATCAATTACTACTGGATAGGAAAAACAGTAAAGTCTCTAACACATAGAATTCAACACTAGTGAAAAATCTATGAAACAAAAGAAGAGGTAATTTTAGGGCCCAGTGAAAATTATTTCTAAAGTGCTTACTTTTTAATGGACATTATTCATAGAATTCATACACATTATACTTCTTAAAAGTGACAGCACTGACGTGGAAGATACAGTCAACATTACACATCCACTAAGTGGGACACTTTGAAGGTTGATATCTTTAAGTGCATTGTAAGAATTAAAATTTTAAGTGTGAAAACTTTCAAAAGTGATAGAAACTAGAATGTGAATTAAAGTGATTAAACAAATCACTTTTAAAGATGCCCTATTAAAGATGCTCTATTAAAAATGTAAATAAAATATTGTTTATTGCTTATTCTTCTAATAATGCTTTTTAAATTATAACACTAATACATATTATGAGTTTTATTAAATTTGGAAATTATAAAACTGACCCATGTGATACACTTTTCAGGAGTTATCAATTATTTATAATTCCTGCTTATTTTATTTTAGTATCTGTATGTACAAATATATAGACTATATACATGTATGTGTGTGTGCTTATATATGTTAAAAATAAAACTGACATAACAGATTTTATTCTGCTTTCACAAAAAGGACCATATTTTCATGTCATTAAATGATATTTAGAATTATTATTTGTAACAGTTGCTTAAAATTTCCTGTTTTAATGCACCACTATTTAACTCCCTCCTGTTATTAAAATTTATGTTGATACTACTCTTTTACTGCAATAGTCTTATATCACTATTTATGTACATTTTTGACTACATAAGTCAGCTTCCTAGATTTGAGGTTATTGGGTTAAAAAATGTGAATATCTTTACAGTGATTTCCAAAAATTGCTTTATATTTCCTCCCTGGAGTTTATGTCTGTGTGCCTTGTTCTTCTATACTCCAATCAGAACTTAGCACTTAACACATCTAGATCTTTTGTAATCTGACAGGTAATAATGATCTCACATACTTGATTTTATTAACAATTCTTTGTTTGCTAATTTGAACAATCATTTTTCAGTCCCTTTGAGCTGTGTCTTCATGGCTTTCACTCATCCTCCTCCACTCTTCACCTTACTGGCGTTTCTATCTTTCTGCAATTTAAAATTATTCACCATTTATTAAGGTTTTAATTAGCTTTCAAGCTATCATATTTATTACAAAGATTTATTTCAGGACGTCTTCTATGCTACTTTACATAAAATATTTTACATTTTTATATAAAGTAGCTTCAAAATTTTAGATAATCAAATATTTGAACTTCCCCCTAATATCTTCCTCTATTTTTATGCTCAGAATATCCTCCCCTAACACAACAGAAAATTATCGTCATGTATTTTCGTCCATGTGACTTTTAACTTTGCTTTTTCTTTTTAATACATGCATTTTGGTGTGAGAAACAGCCGCTAAACTGTTCTGTATGACGCTACAGTCACGTGATTTTCTAAATTTATCTCCATTTTGATTGTGATCAAATGTACTGTGGTGACCAGTACAAATAACAAGTCATGGCAGTGAAATAAAGTCTACAAGCTCCATCTGAATTCAAATATCTTCCTTCAACAATATCTAATTAGAATTCTGACACAGGAACTTTAAGCCAACACATTTAATTTAAAAATAATCTATAACTGGAAACAGAGCTACAGATTTCAATCTACTTTTCGTTAAGTAGAAATGACTCCAAGCAGACCACAGAAGTGAGAATTTAGTTTTTACACCAGTGTCTTATTTCTTAGAAGTTTAGTATAGAGCACCATTCAATTCTTATTCGTTCGGTGTCTCATTTCCCATCTTTAGTCCCTTCATTTTCTATCTCAAGGCCCATATTTCTTCTGGCATTTTAATAGCTGCAAAGAAGTCTGTAATCTCATATTCAGTGGGCTCCTGATGCTTGTGAGTGGCTTGTTCTGAGACAAAACCTCAAATCTGTCAATATCACTCTAGCCTGTGAGTCCCCTGATAAAAAAGAGCCAAGTATCATGAACAACATAAGCGTCAGATAAAAATCCTGTAGTACTGTCTTTCATCAGTGATTAATTCATCAGGTCAGGAAGTAGTGTTCCCTAAACCTAAACCAATTACTTCTATACCAATAAAATCCTTTCTACCATCAAGAAATGTCACTGATGGAAAATTCATGTTTACTATGTTTTCAAATGGTTGTGAGATATAAATATAGGGTATTTATTAACTCATTTATACTGTTAATATAAAGGACTGAGGCTATCAGATTTTTTTTCCTGATAAAATTTTCTGATTCAAAGAAAATTACAAAAAATTACAAAAAAATTCAAGAAAATTACAAGTGGAAAGTTGACAGTTATTGCAGCTACAAAATTAAAAGATGCTTGCTCCTTGGAGGAAAAGCTATGACAAACCTAGACAGTATACTAAAAAGCAGAGACATCACTTTTCCAACAAAGGCCCATCTAGTCAAAGTTATGATTTTTCCAAGAGTCATGTACACATGTGTGAGTTGAACTGTAAAGAAGGCTGAGTGCCATAGAATTGATGTTTTCGAATTGTGGAGCTGGAAAGGACTCTTAAGAATCCCTTGGACTGCAAGGAGATCAAACTAGTCAATCCTAAAGGAAATCAACCCTGAGTGCTCATTAGAAGGACTGATGTTAAAGCTGAAGCTCCAATACTTTGATCTCCTGATAAGAAGAGCCAACTCCTTGGAAAAGACCCAGATACTGGGAAAGACTGAGGGCAGGAGGAGAAGGAAGCGACAGAGGACAAGATGGTTGGATGGCATCACTGACTCAATGGACATGAGTTTGAACAAGCTCCAGGGGATAGTAAAGGATACTGAAGCCTGGTGTGCTGCAGTTGATCGGGTCACAAAGAGTCGGACATGACTCAGAGACTGAACAACAACAGAGGCAAAGATAAAACTCTTTACAATTATACTTTGTTATTACCTTAGAAGTCAGTAAAAATCCCTTTATCTAAAAACCCAAAATTAACCCAGACATTGCAGGGTCAAAAAAAATCCTTATCTCTTAACAGAACACTCAGGGAAATGCTTCCTTTTTTCATATACAATCTCATTCAAAATCACTGAACCAGGAGTCTGCTTCCATTTATCTGATTGTATTATTTCAATACCTGCAGGTCTGGAGGTTTATTTCCTAGCAGATGGTAGGTTAAATAATATGACTGTCAAGAATGTAGAGAACAGCCTTATGACTGGCTAAAGGTTAGGAACAGTTATACTATTGGAAACACACATTCTAGACCCACAATGGAAAAGCTATTATGGCAACTGGAATGCTTCTAGGAGAAATCTTATTTGCAAGAGTCTTTCCATGTGTCTCTCAGTTAATTGGTAGATTATGCTTTATTTGAAGAACTCAACTCTTTGAAGGACCTTAATATTTCACCACTGAGGGTATGTTTTTTTGGTATTCTTTAGCAAATTGCATTATTTAACAAGAATACAGTAAATACAGTCTTAAAGTGAAGGCTGCAGCAAATATTAAGCACTTACCTGAAAATGATCTACCTAAAAATTAATAAATCAAACTTTTCCAATTATCTATTACCTATAGGACCAAAGTTGGCTGTATCTCTATCAATTACAGTTCTTAAAAAGATAGTATAGTGCCCATTTAGTATTAATCTATTTAATTATATATTCAAAACCACCAGAAGGATACTGTAGTCCAATTAAGAAAAATAGGAAAATGCATGTGAGTTTAGTAAAGCCTGTCAGAGAAAGAGTAGAGATTATGAATGTGTATTTGTGAACCACACTGTACTATCTCAATATGAGGCTGTTTTTTTTTTTTTTCTCCTCTCTCCTTTTGTCTGCTATCCTGCTCTTCAATAAACAGACATGCCTAGGGGAACAAGAAGAAAGATTCTCACAAAATTATATATATTGCAAAACTGCAGAACAATAATTTTACCAAAGTGTGTATTATTACTGAATTGGTGAAATCATGTTTCAGCACTCTATTGTGTGTATAGACCTAAAAATAAAATATACACACATCTTAAAATATATGCGTGAATATAAAAATAAATACTTTGGCAGAGGAAATCCATTATACTTTGAGGTGAAATCATTCCTTAAAAAAATTTCATACTGCTGAGTTTGCATTTCATCTTTAGAGTTACAAAAGCTATCTGCAAAAGCAAGTAATTTATAGTTCACAGTTAACATATACTCAAAGGAATACATGTATGAAACAGCAGCACAATAAAATCCTTGCTCTGTGGCTTCACTACAGAATTCCCTAATACAAACTGAAATGGTTGAAGTAGCATTCATCAGCTGATTTGGAGCAATTATGTATTTCCTTGTCATAATATACATTATAATTCCTAGTGCTTTTAAATATATTTCTTCTCTGGACTCATGTACTTGCACCTCTTTCATAAGAGTGGTTTTCCTTTTGACACACCCTCTTCAGTTTCAGTTTAGTTGCTCTGTCATGTCGCTCTTTGAGACCCCATGGACTGCAGCATGTCAAGCCTCCCTCTCCATCACCAACTCCCAGAGTTTACCCAAACTCATGTGCATTGAGTCGGTGATGCTATCAAACCATCTCATCCTCTGTCATCCCCTAATCTGCCTGCCCTCAATCTTTCCCAGTAACAGGGTCTTTTCAAATGAGTCAGCTCTTCGTATAAGGTGGCCAAAGTACTGGAGTATCAGCATCAATATCAGTCCTTCCAGTAAACACCCAGGACTGATTTCCTTTAGGATGGACTGATTGAATCTCTATGAAGTTCAAGGAACTTTCAAGAGTCTTCTCCAACACCACAGTTCAAAAGCATCAAATCTTCAGCACTCAGCTTTCTTTATAGTCCAACTCTCACATTCATACATGAATACAGGAAAACCATAGCCTTGACTAGACAGACCTTTGTTGGCAAAGTAATGTCTCTGCTTTTTAAAATGCTGTCTAGGTTGGTCATAAATTTCCTTCAAGGAGAAAGCGTCTTTTAATTTCATGGCCGCAAAGACCATCTAGAGTGATTTTGGAGCACCCTCCCCACCCCAAAATAAAGTCAGCCACTGTTTTCACTGTTTCTCCATCTATTTGCCATGAAGTGATGATATCAGATGCCATAATCATAGATTTCTGAATGTTGAGCTTTAAGACAACTTTTCACTCTCCTCTTTCACTTTCATCAAGGGGCTCTTTAGTTCTTCTTCACTTTCTGCTGTAAGGGTGGTGTCATCTGCATGTCTGAGGTTACTGATATTTCTCCTGGCAATCTTGATGCCAGCTTGTGCTTCATCCAGCCCAGCATTTCTCATGATCTACTCTGCATATAAGTTAAATAAGCAGAGTGACAATATACAGCCTTGAGGTACTCTTTTCCTAATTTGGAACCAGTCTGTTGTTCCATGTCCACTTCTAACTGTTGCTTCTTGACCTGCATACAGACTTCTCAGGAGGCAGGTCAGATGGTTTGATATTCCCATCTCTTTAAGACTTTTCCACAGTTTATTGTGATCCACACAAATGCTTTGACATAGTCAATAAAGCAGAAGTAGATGTTTTTCTGAAACTCTCTTGAATTTTCAATGATCCAGAGAATGTTGGCAATTTGATCTGCCTTTTCTAAAACCAGCTTGAACATCTGGAACTTCACGGTTCACATACTGCTGAAGCCTGGCTTGAAGAATTTTCAGCATTCCTTTGCAAGCGTGTGAGATGAGTGCAATTGTGTGGTAGTTTGAGCATTCTTTGGCGTTGCCTTTCTTAGGGAATGGAATGAAAACTAACCTTTTCCTGTCCTGTGGCCACTGCTGAGTTTTCCAAATTTGCTGGCATATTGAATGCAGCACTTTTACAGCATCATTCTTTAGGATTTGAAATAGCTCAACTGGAATTCCATCACTTCCACTAGCTTGTTTGTAGTGATTCTTCCTAAGGCCAGCTTGACTTCACATTCCAGGATGTCTGAGAGAAGACTCCCTCTTAGCATAGCACACAATTTTTTTCCTTTGAATTACAGCATACATATGTATATTCTACAAGCACAGCTTTCCAAATGCTGAGCAGTTTTTTAGAAATGTCCACACTCATTATGGTAGTGTAAGTGAAGCACATAACCCTAGGTTGAATACCTGGAATCATTAAAGTATATTGTTATTACACTTAAGTAGAAATTTTCAAAGATTTTTATATTCATTCTTGATGAACAGACCAAAAAATCTGCTATTACCTATTAAGCACAAATGATATTTGTTTATTTATTGAAAGTTTAATTTTTATTAATATGTAGTTGGTTTACAATATTTTATTTTTTCCAGATGTATAGCATTTTTATAGGTGACTCCAATGGTGACTCACTCCAGTATTCTTGCCTTGGAAATCACATGGACAGAGGAGCCTGGCAGGCGACAGTCCATGGGGTCACAAAGAGTTGGACATGACTTAGAAACTAAACCGGCATTTAAAATTACTATACACAATGGAATATTACTCATCCGTTAAAAAGAATACATTTGAATCAGTTCTACTGAGGTGGACGAAACTGGAGCCTATTATACAGAGTGAAGTAAGCCAGAAGGAAAAACAAAAATACAGTATACTAACACATATATATGGAATTTAGAAAGAGGGTAATGATAACCCTGTATGCGAGACAGATGTATAGATGTATAGATGCCAAAGCGACAAAGATGTATAGAACAGTCTTTTGGACTCTATGGGAGAGGGCAAGGGTGGGATGATATATGAGAATGTCATTGAAACATGTAAATTATCATATGTGAAATTAATCACCAGCCCAGGTTTGATGCTTGATACAGGGTGCTCAGGGCTGGTGCACCGGGATGACCCAGAGAGATGGAATCGGGAGGGAGGTGGGAGGGGGCTTCTGGAAGGGGAACACATGTATACCCATGGCAGATTCATGTCAATATATGGCAAAACCAACACAATAATGTAAAGAAAAAAAAGTCACTCTGTGTTGGAACAACATGAAGGATTAGACTGCAATCAAGAAAACTCAGGAAATATAAAAAACTAAGGCATGCTCTGGCCTTAGCTTATGCCACTGATATGAATGTACAGTACACTGTCCATGACTTAGTAGGTAATTTGCAATGCAGTATCACCTGGGGCTTTTAATGGACTACCTAGCTCAATTTTTTTAAAAATATCATTTGTGGATTTTAGAAGACAATTCTGAGTGACCATAATCAATCTATATACCAGAGCACAAAGACGTAAGAATACATTTTACAGTGTGTATAAATAAACACTTGTCTAAGCTATGTATTTATTTAAATGTACTTATATATTAATTTGTGCCATCTACAGCTAAAATCTTAACTGGCAAAAATCAAGTAGCTAAGAAACTTGTCTTATTCTACAGGGTGCTCAGGGCTGGTGCACTGGGATGACCCTGAGGGATGGGATGGGGAAGGAGGTGGGAGGGGGGTTCAGGATGGGGAACACGTGTACACCCATGGCTGATTTATATGAATATAGCAAAAACCACCACAATATTATAAAGTAATTAGCCTCCAATTAAAATAGAAAAAAATCAAAACTATTAAAAAATTTTAAAACAAAGTTACTATAAAGTGATGTCTTTATTTCTTTTATTTTTTTTGCTTTGTTCTGAGTTTTTGTTTTTATTTATTTATTTATTTATTTCTTATTGTAGCAAATTCAAGAAAGACTTTTTTTCTTTATGATATTGTGTTGGTTTTGCCATACATTGACATGAATCTGCCATGGGCATGCATGTGTTCCCCTTCCCGAACCCTGCTCCCACCTCTGGGTCATCCAGGTGCACCAGCCCTGAGCACCTTGTATCACAAATGATATTTACAGTGAAAACACTCTAACAGATACTGTTGATTTGTGTTTAGATAACATATCACATGCAATCTCCTCTATCTGTGCATAGGCCCTGGTTAATATCTATACAAAGCAGTTCTTTAGGTATACTGTTTTAATAGCATTTGGCATCACCTTCAAGGTGTCACATCAAAACATACTGAATAAATAATTTGAAGAATATGCTACTTCTCTCACTCTAGCAATATCACTTTTCAGGCAGGGTTTGGGTGGACTCTGGGAGTTGGTGATGGACAGGGAGGCCTGGAGTGCTACGGTTCACAGGGTCACAAAGAGTTGGACACAACTGAGTGACTGAAATGAACTGATTGGATATCCACACTTTTTAGCTGTCACTTTCTGATAAATTATAACTATGCCTTATGGCCAGGTTCCTAATTGTTGACTTTTAAGTATATTGGGGGAACAGCACGTGCACTCAATGGTTTGGAGTTGTTTAGATGACAGGTTGGATATGATTAAGAGCCATGAATAAATAAATGAATTGTTTCTATATTGGTGTTCTATTATAAACATGCTGAGATTTTTCAATGAGATCTCTGTAGAAATAGGAAGATATTACTATGTGTTTACTAGTAAGTTTGGGCCTCCACATCTGACAGAATGTAAAGCCTCTAAAAGTTAAAAAAATCAGAAATAAAGACATAAAACATATTTTCTTAGTATGAAGACAAAAACATTGAAAACTGACTTGGCAAAATTCAATTAAGATATGCTTCAGCTTCACTGAACACCTCTCAAGATAAGAATGGACTTTGTAAGGAAGGTATATAGACAGTATAGATAAAGAATAAAAGAACATCTGTGGTTTCAAACATTGTGAACATTAGTTCTGGTTATGGTAAAATCTAACACAGGATTCTGTACAACCCTGATATATTTCTAGCTGTCCCAGAACTTTAAATTATGTAGATAGCCTTTCAAATTCTTTCTAAACTCTACCATTCTATGAACTTAACTATAAAAATACAGTCTTCAAAATCCAAGATTATGTTTTAAAGAAATAATTGGTTACTGAATTATTTTCAATGAAATGATGAACTTTCAGAAGAAGCTGCAATTTTTGTGGTACACACAGGGTTAGAGAGACACTGGAAAACTGTGATAGCCTCTAAATGCATTCTCCTTTTTTTTTTCATTGAAATCTGAGACTCAGAGACAGAGGAAGGAGATAAGGAAATTTTTCTTCTATATCTGCCTAAGTTTCTAAAATTATTATGAAGAAAGTAGATTCAGTTCAGTTCAGCTGCTCAGTCATGTACAACTCTTTGGAAGTCCATGGACTGCAGCAAGCCAGGCCTCCCTGTCCATCACCAACTCCCAGAGTTTACTCAAACTCAAGTCCATCAAGTCGATGATGCTATCCAACCCTCTCATCCTTTGTCATCCCCTTCTCCTCCTGCTTTCAATCATTCCCAGCATCAGGGTCCTTTCAAACGAGTCAGTTCTTCTCATCATGTGTCCAAAGTATTGAAGTTTCAGCTTCAGCATCAGTCCTTCCAGTGAATATTCAGGACCAATTGACTTTAGGATGGACTGGTTGGATCTCTTTGCAGTCCAAGGGACTCTCAAGAGTCTTCTCCAACACCACAGTTCAAAAGCATCAAATCTTCAGCACTCAGCTTTCTTTATAGTCCAACTCTCACATCCATACATGACTAATGGAAAAACCATAGCCTTGACTAGAGAGACCATTGTTGGCAAAGTCAAGTCTCTGCTTTTTAATATGCTGTCTAGGTTGGCCATAGTTTTTCTTCCAAGGAGCAAGCGTCTTTTAATTTCATGGCCGCAAAGACCATCTAGAGTGATTTTGGAGCCCCCCCTCAAAATAAAGTCAGCCATTGTTTCCACTGTTTCTCCATCTATTTGCCATGAAGTGATGATATCGGATGCCATAATCATAGTTTTCTGAATTAAGCCAACTTGTTCACTCTCCTCTTTCACTTTCATCAAGAGGCTCTTTAGTTCTTCTTCACTTTCTGCTGTAAGGGTGGTGTCATCTGCATGTCTGAGGTTATTGATATTTCTCCCGGCATTCTTGATGCCAGCTTGTGCTTGATCCAGCCCAGCATTTCTCATGATCTACTCTGCATATAAGCTAAATAAGCAGGGTGACAATATACAGCCTTGACATACTCTTTTCCTAATTTGGAACCAGTCTGTTGCTCCATGTCCACTTCTAACTGTTGCTTCTTGACCTGCATACAGATTTCTCAGGAGGCAGGTAAGGTGGTCTGGTATTCCCATCTCTTTCAGAATTTTCCACAGCTTATTGTAGTCCACACAGTGAAAGGCTTTGGCACAGTCAATAAAGCAGAAATAGATGTTTTTATGGAACTCTCTTGTTTTTTTGATGATCCAACGAATGTTGGTAATTTGATCTCTGGTTCCTCTGCCTTTTCTAAAACCAGCTTAAACATCTGGAAGTTCATGGTTCACATACTGTTAAAGCCTGGCTTGGAGAATTTTCAGCATTCCTTTGCTAGCATGTGAGTTGAGTGCAGTTGTGTGGTAGTTTGAGCATTCTTTGGCATTGCCTTTCTTTGGGATTGGAATGAAAACTGTCCATTTCCTGTCCTGTGGCCACTGCTGAGTTATCCAAATTTGCTGGCATATGAGTTCATCACTTTCACAGCATCATCTTTTAGGATTTGAATTTAACTCAGATGGCCATTGTATATACTACTGTGGGCAAGAATCCCTTAGAAGAAGTGGAGTAGCCATCATAGTCAACAAAAGAGTCTGAAATGCAATACTTGGATGTAGTCTCAAAAATGACAGAATGATCTCTGTTCACTTCCAAAGCAAACCATTCAATATCATAGTAATCCAAGTCCATTCCTCAATCAGTAATGCTGAAGAAGCTACAGCTGGATGGTTCTATAAAGACCTTCAAGACCTTCTAGAACTAATGCCAAAAAAAAGATGTCCTTTTTGTTACAAGGGACTGGAATGCAAAAGTAGAAGTCAAGAGAGACCTGGAGTAACAGGCAAATTTGGCCTTGGAGTACACAATGAAGCAGGGCAAAGGCTAAAAGAGTTTTGCTAAGAGAATGCACTGGTCATAGCAAACACCCCCTTTCAAAAACCAAGAGAAGACCCTACACATGAACATCACCAGATGGTCAATACCAAAATCAGCTTGATTATACTCTTTGTAGCCAAAGATGGAGAAGCTCTATACAGTCGGCAAAAACAAAATTGGGAGCTGACTGTGGCACAGACCATGAATTCTTTATTGCCAAATTTAGACTTAAATTGAAGAAAGTAGGGAAAACCATTAGACCATTCAGGAATGACCTAAATCAAATCCCTTATGATTATACAGTGGAAGTGACAAATAGATTCAAGGGATTAGATCTGAAAGACAGAAAATAGATTACACAATAACTAATTTAGTCCTCATACAGACTCAATGAAATGACTTTATGCTTCATATTTTATAAATGAGAACACTGAAGCTCACCAAGTGTGAGATGGGTACAGCCAGTACCCATGGCAAAACTAGGGCCAGAAGCTAGTCTCCTTCTTCTAAGTCTTGTGCTTCTTTATAAATCCAAAATTACATTTTAAAATGAACTGCTACTATTCTTTTCACTATTTCTGCATATTTAAAATAGTTTCAGTTTCAGGTTACCAGGCTTTATAAATTCCATAAGCTTCCAAGGACAATGTGAAAAAAATAAATGACTGGTTCAAATTTCAGTTTCACCACATACTAGTGTGTGATCATGCCTCAGTTTTCTCATTTGTTACAGAGGGATTAAAATGGTCTCAGTTCCCTTATTTCTAATGGAGGAATTAAAGTGGCATCGATTTCATTGAGGTTGTTGTGAAGATTAAACGTGATAATGCACATAAAGTGCTAGAAGAGTGCCTAATACACACACAAATGTGCATATAGTAAGCACTCAAAAATTTTGCTATTATTTTACATTGCTATCTCTGAGTCGATGCATAATTTAAAATTAAGATAAACATTTAATAATGTTTCTCCACTAAAGACTATAGTCAATCCTAAAGGAAATCAACTCTGAATATTCATTGATGCCGAAGCGGTAGCTCCAATACTTTGGCCACCTAATGCAAAGAGCCAACTCATAGGAAAAGAATCTGATGCTGGGAAAGACTGAAGGCAAAAGGAAAACAGGGCAGAAGAGGATGAGATGGTTAGATATCATCATCAACTCAATGAACATGAATCTGAGCCAATTCCAGGAGATAGTGAAGGATAGGGAATCCTGGCATGTTGCAGTTCATGGGGTCACAAAGAATCAGAGACAGCTTAGCGACTGAACAACTAAAGACTGCATTCCAAAGAGTAGCTCGAAAGTTTTTTCTCTTCATATATTCGTTACTTGGATTTTTACTAGAGATTTCTATTTATGTCAAGTGTACTGACAGTATGTAAAATGGGAGATTTAGAGCATGTTTTCTTAATATTTAATAAATCAACATGCCAACTATTAGTTTTCTGAATATATGAATATTTTCATCCATAATAGAAAATACAAATTGCAAACACCTTGCAGAAAATCTTTCTTGCTTTCTTAAAAAAAAAAAAAACTCAATAGTAAACCCTCAAAATTATTAAAGATTAACTTCTGGATGAAGTGTAGAAATACATATTTTATGTGCAAAATTAACCACACTCAAAAATTTTATGAATCCTTTCCAGAAAGCAGTATTCAGTTCCAGTTAAATTTTTGTTTCAAATAAACATTTGAAACTAGGCCACATCCTGCTCTATGCTTGCCAAAAATGAAAATTTCAAAATCTAAACTCATGTTCTACTTCCTAAGCACACACAGAAGTCATTTTAAATTTAATCTAGCCAATTTTCAAATGACAATTAAAATTCTGAAGAAGAGATATTTTCAAATATAACTGAGTACAATGTAGATCTAAGTCAACATGAAATCTGAGAGAGATGGTTATACAAAACACAAACAACTTCATTGACATAAATCAGCATATGAGATGAATTTCTACAAATGAAAACTTCAATATTAAATGTAGAAACCTGAAACACTTTGACACCTGCTGGAATCTGGTGACAAGAAGTCAAAGGAATTTTCATGGGCCAATAAGAGAACCGAATAAAGCTCTCTTTAACTCTCCCATATACAGGGTTTACCTAAACAACTAATCGCAGCTACCTGTTTATTAAACTATCTGATAAGCCTTGTTCTATGACCCCAACAACTGGAAAAACAACATTCAACAAGAACACAACTATGTGTTTTGTTCTCAATTCTTCTACCAATAATACATTATTTTACAGTCTTATTAATACCACTATTCATGAACAGTAAACTTTGATAAAGGTAAATGATAAAAAAAATAAAGAGCAAATAGCTCACTCCCTGTCCATAGACTTGTGCATTGATTTCTGTCTCTGATACTTTTTTTTAAGTTAGGAATAACTTTGCAGAAATCATAATGTCAACTCTATCTTCCACACACACATCTGTATATTTGCCAGGAACAACTTCTGGAGAACATGTTTTTTTAAAAAAAACAGATCACTCAGACTCAAGTAAGAGAGTCTCCCATCCCGGACCCATAGACACTAGTCTTCTTCCAGTCACAACCCTCCCCAGGCCCCAGGATCTTGCATACTCAAAGCCCATATTCTTTTACTCAGATCTTTCACTTCTGCTGCTGCTGTGGAAGTCACTTCAGTCTGTCTGACTCTGTGCGACCCCACTGACCTCTAAGCACCAGGAACTCCCAAATTCTCTATCAAGGTGGTCCTGACAATCCTTTCAGCAATAATCCCTAGATCCATTCTTATACTAAGGGGAATTTCATTATCCATGTGCATACCCCTAGGCCCAAGGGAGACCAGAGGAGGCATTTGGTCAGAGGTTTGAAGTATAGCTGGAGGTTGGCCATTCAGGCTAAGATTCTCAAGTGACTATATGTAAGGTCCTTTCTGGTACTAAGTGGAAACAGAATAAAAAGAGAAAAGGAACACGTCAGGGGCCAACAGAGGGGATTAGATTCTTGCACAAAATCATAAGGTGACAGAAAATTCTAAATTTGAAACTCTCAGAGGGGAACTAAGATGGCGGAGGAATAGGACGGGGAGACCACTCTCTCCCCAATAAATACACCAAAAGAACTTTTAAAGACCGCGCAAACTCCATAAAACAGGATCTAAATGCTGGCAGAGGACATCGGGCATCTGAAGGGACGGCCCATTACCGACGAGAGGAGGTAGGACAAAAGAAAAAAGAGAGAAAAAAAAGTAAAGGGAGAGACAGAGCTGGGGGCAGGGATCCGTCCCGGAAGGGGAGTCTGGAATAAAGAGGAAAAAAAAAAAAAAAAGAGGAGAAAGGTTTCCGAATACCAGGGAGCATTCTCTCAGGCGGATTTGCGGTGAATCTTGGAGAGCAAGATAGCTGGGAGTAAAAGCAGATTAATAATTAAGCCCTGCAAGCTACGTCTCTGGCTGGAAGGCACAGGGAAGCGGCAGCCGGACGCCCCACCCCCCACTAGCCAAAGGGAACTGCTCAGGGAGGGGCGGGCCGTGCGCTCAGGGAACGGAGCAGCCTGAGTGACCCAACCCAGGGGGCTAACCGGAGATAGACTGAGAAGTAGCTTTCCCCAGGAAGAGCCCCCCTGCCAGGCCCACGCAGAACAAAGAGAGGTGTGGAGTCGGCAGAGAGGCGGCCGCCGGGTGCCACAGAACAAAGGGCGTGGGGAGTGGGCAGAGAGACCGCCAGCCGAGGAGAACTGGGCGCCTGTGGGCCGCGGACTGGCCCAGCCCCCGCCCGAGTGCAGCGGGCATAACCCAGCCCCGGTGAGACCAAAGGGTGAGGCGGAGTCGGCAGGGAGGCGGCGGGCTGGGCGGAGCTGGGTGCCTGTGGGCTGCAGACCGACCCAACCCCTGCCGGAGACCAGCGGGCATAGCCCAGCCCCTGCGAGGCTTCCGCAGCCAAACTGCGAACAGAGCTAGGTGCTAACCAAGAAGTCTGGGGATTCTGGACGGATCAGCGCTCTGCACACCTAAGAAGACGTGCTTAGCTGCACATCGGGAAAGCCGAGCGGTTGGGCCTGGGGAGGGGAGAAGCCGCACTCCCCAACTGCGCCGGGTGGACAACAGAGAGCCTGAGCAGAGGGGGCGGGGGAAGCGCACACACCAGGAGCGGGGCAAACCCCAGAGCGCTGAATAGACACATAAAAGACCAGCAAACAGAAGACGCTTAAGCTAGCAGAGGCAACAGCTTTGGAACTGACAGGAGTAGCAGATTAAATCCCTGCAGGTGGCGCAGACTGCATAGAAAGGAGTCTATAGACAGTGAGAAGTACAAGCCCGACCAAGGATTTATCTGAAAAATGAACTGACCCCTCGCTGTACGCACCAGCACCAGAGAAAGCCTTAGTTATAACTGTACTAGGAACATCTTTTAAATTTTTAAAACTTTTTTATACCCTTTTTTTTAGAATTTTTTTATAGAATTTTTAAGTCCCCTATAACCTTGTTATTTTCTTTTTTTCTTTCTTTCTTTTCCTTTATTTTTATTTTCCCTTTTTTTCTTTTTTTTAAAATCTCCTCTTTCTCCCTTATTGTATACTCCATCCTATCTCCTTTCTTACCTTTTATATCTCCACTTTATTCCCCTTTTTTAAATTTTTTTTTACTGATCTTTTTGTTGTTGTTGTTGTTGTTGTTGTATTTTCTTCTTTATCATTCTTTCTTTCTTTTCTTCGTAATAGTATTTTTGAGAATCCAGTCTTTACTCTAGATTTTTAATCTTTGCTTATTAGTACTTGGTATCAACTTTGTACCTTTAAGGATCCAAGCTCCAGTACCCATTGCTACCTGGGAGTGAGATCAGTGGCTTGACTGCTCTCTCCCCATTCTTGTTTCTCCTCTTTTTGTTTTTTTCTTTTTTTTCCTCTTCTTTATCTTTCTTTCTATCTTTTTCTTTGTAATAGTATTTTGAGAATCCCGTCTTTACCCTAGATTTTTAATCTTTGCTTATTAGTATTGGGTATCAACTTTGTACCTTTAAGGATCCAAGCTCCAGTACCCATTGTTACCTGGGAGTGAGATCATTGGCTTGACTGCTCTCTCCCCATTCTTGTCTCTCCTTTTTTTTTTTTTTTTTCTTTCTTTTTTTTTTCTCTTTTCTTCTCCTACCAAGACACCTTCAACGTCCTCTTCCTCTGTATATTCTCTACCCAACTCTGGGACTCTGCTTGAGAGTTACCAGCTGTGAAGAACACTGAAATAACCGACCACTGGCTGGATCTGTCTCTATCCATCTGACTCTCTCTTTTCTCTCTCTGGTCAATTCTGTCTCCATCCACCCTCTTCACATTTCGATATAACTCTGTGAACATCTCCAAGGGATCCAGGCTGTGGAGGGCACACAGAGGAGCAATCACTGGCCACTTCACTCCCTCACCATCGGATTCCTCTCTTCTACTTCTGGTCTATGCCATGTAACTCTGTGTACCCGACAGGGTGTCCCTCACTGTGAAGAAACTTCTCATCACTAAACTAGAGGTTCTGCCACCATCAGTGCAGAGATAAAAAGAGCCCTGAGGCTACTGGAAGACAGGAGGCTAAACCCAGACCCTGAGAATTCCAGAAAACTCCTAGATCCAAGAGTTAATTAATCGATAGGAACTCATCAACCTCCTCCATACCAAAACTGAAATTAACCAACCCCCAAGGGTCAACAAGCTCCAGAATAAGATATACCAAGCAAATTCTCCAGCAACGCAGGAACACTGCCAGGAGCTTCAATACACAGGTTGCCCAAGGTCACACCAAGTCCACCAACACCTCAAATCTCTTTACTGGACACTCCATTGTTAGTTACAGTGAGGAAACCCAGATCCAACCACCAGAACACGACAAAAGCTTTCCCATCCAGGAAACTTCTACAAACCACACACCCAACCCCTCCCATAGTGAGGAACCCCCACAATAAAGGGGCAACACAGCAAGATAAACAAGATGAAAAGGCAGAGAAATACCCAGCAAGTAAAGGAACGGGATAAATATCCCCTAGACCAAACAAAAGACGAAGAGATAGGATGTCTACCTGACAAAGAATTCCGAATAATGATAGTGAAAATGATCCAAAACCTGGAAAATAAGTTGGAGCTGCAGTTCAATAACCTGCAGGCAAGGATTGAGAAGATGCAGGTAAGCTTTAACAAGGACTTAGAAGAAATGAAAAAGAGTCAAAATACAATAAATAATGCAATAAATGAGATCAAAAACACCCTGGAGGGAACCCACAGAATAACAGAGATAGAAGACAGGATAAGTGAGGTAGAAGACAGAATGGCAGAAATACATGAAACAGAAAGGAAAAATGAAAAAAGAATTAAAAGAAATGAGGACAATCTTAGAGACCTCTGGGACAATATTAAACGCACCAATATTCAAATCATAGGAGTCCCAGAAGAAAAAGACAAAAAGAAAGACCATCAGAAAATTCTTGAAGAGATAATTGTTGAAAATTTCCCTAAATTGGGGAAGCAAATAGCCACTCAGGTCCAAGAAACACAGAGAGTCCCAAATAGAATCAACCCCAAATGGAACACCCCAAGACACATATTAATCAAATTAACAAATATCAAATACAAAGACCAAATATTAAAAGCATCAAGGGAGAAGCAAAAAATAACTCACAAGGGGAATCCTATAAGGATAACAGCTGATCTCTCAATAGAAACGCTTCAGGCCAGAAGGGAATGGCAGAGCATTCTTAGAGTCATGGAAGAAAACAATCTACAACCCCGATTACTGTACCCAGCAAGGATCTCATTCAAATTTGAAGGAGAATTCAAAAGTTTTTCAGACAAACAGAAACTGAGAGAATTCAGCAACACCAACCCAGCCCTACAACGAATGCTAAAGGATCTTGCCTAGATAAGAAACACAAATGGGGTAGATAATCTCGAACCCAAAACAATAAAATAAATGGTAACAGGAGCATACTTATCAATAATTACCTTAAATGTAAATGGGCTGAATGCCCCACCCAAAAGACAAAGATTGGTCGATTGGATACAGAAACAAGATCCCTATATATGTTGTCTAAAAGAGACCCACCTCAAACCTAGGGACACATATAGACTGAAAGTTAAAGATTGGAAAAAGATATTCCATGCAAATAAAGACCAAAAGAAAGCAGGAGTGGCAATACTCATACCTGATAAAGTAGACTTTAAAATAAAGGCAGTGAAAAGAGATAAAGATGGACATTACATAATGATCAAAGGATCAATCCAAGAAGAAGAAATAACAATCATAAATATTTATGCACCCAACATAGGAGCTCCACAATATGTAAGGCCAATGCTAACAAGTATGAAAGGGGAAATTAACAACAACACAATAATAGTGGGAGACTTTAATACACCACTCACACCAATGGATAGATCAACTAGACAGAAAAGTAACAAGGAAATTCAAACTTTAAATGA
>ML660214.1:2200797-2384639 GCA_007570785.1 Antilocapra americana
TGGTATATATACACAATGGAATATTACTCATCATTAAAAAAAAATTCATTTGAAGCAATTCTACTCAGATGGACGAAACTGGAGCCCATTATCCAGAGTGAAGTAAGCCAGAAGCAAAAACAACAATACAGTATATTAACACATATATATGGAATTTAGAAAGACGGTAATGAGAACCCAACATGCAAGACAGCAAAAGGAACGCAGATGGTATAGAATAGACTCGTGAACTTTGTGGATGAGGGTAAGGGTGGGATGATATGGGAGAAGGGCATTGAAACAAGTTAATTATCATATGTCTAATCAATCGCCAGCCCAGGATTGATGCTCGGGGCTGGTGCAGCGAGATTTCCCGGGGGGGATGAAGGAGGTAGGGGGGTTCTGGAGGGGAAGCATATGTAAACCCATGGTGATATCATGACATTGTATGACAAAAACAATAAAAAATAAATAAATAAATAGATAAATAAAAGAAACTCTCCTTCCTAGTCATTGCAAAACTGTATTTGTTAAGTCAGGAGACCAATCAAGTATAATTTAAAAGTTTGTTAGCTTGATATATAATCTAAAATATTTAGAGTTTTATCATGTAGTCCTCCATTTGTACTTTTGCCTCAGATAATGAAACGTCAGGGGTTAACTTGAAGGAGGCCAGTGGAGTTCATCTGTTCAAAATGTCACCATTCAAAAAGTGTATAAGTGAATTTATTATGTCTCTCTGCATGTCAAAATTTAAGCTTTTCTCTCAGAATTTAAGTGAATAGGAATGGAAGAACAGGGTGTTCAGACAGCATCGGCCAAACCGCATAGATTTTAAATTCTATAGTAATAGATAGATAGTTAGAAAAAGATAGCAATATTTATTAACATTTATTACTAAATGCTTCACCTTTAGAAACAAAAGTTCAAGTACTACCCCAACTTTGCTGATTTCTCTATGGTTATTGCATTTCCCTCCATATCTCAAGAAATCTAGTATGCTCCTTGTTATATCTGTATAGAGATCATCATGGCACCTAGGCCTTTAAGTCAGTGGAAGCTCTCAAACTTAAAATGAGTTCCATGGGACCTAAAGCAAATTAAAAAACAGATTTAATATCAGTAGTAATTTTAGACACTAAACTTTTAACTTCCATATAAATCACTTAGGTAAACTGGGTCACAGAAAATATCCTTGGTGATTGGCTCATCTAACATTTTTGAGAGCCTAAAATATCCTTTGCATTGATAAGAGACACATTACATTACCCTCTACAGGGCTCCACTATAAAGCAAGAATGACCTCATAATCACAATGCAAAGAAATGGAGCACTTTGTAGTTTATGACAATATAAGAATAATTTAAGCTACAAAATAATATTATTTGAAAGTATGTTATGTTTTTTCCCAGTCCTGTGCATTTGACTGTATGGAATCATTGGAATGAATAAAATCTGTAACAATTTAGGAAACTTGAAATTTCCTGTGCAAATTCTAAGAAAGAATATAGTTAAGAAAGAACATTTTTGTATTGATAATGGCATTTTCTTTACAAGTAGAAATCATAAATACTTATTTAATATCTCTAAATAAAGGTAAAATGAAAGTAGAGTATAAATAGCAATTTATTACAATATAACAAGATACTGTAGGCATAATTATACAGGATCTGAAAAACATTTCAAATGACTCTGAATAGTTGAAGGTTTATTATGTAGGAAAGGTCCTAGTTTT
The DNA here is from genome assembly GCA_007570785.1 of Antilocapra americana. Taxonomy (NCBI): domain Eukaryota; kingdom Metazoa; phylum Chordata; class Mammalia; order Artiodactyla; family Antilocapridae; genus Antilocapra; species Antilocapra americana. The sequence goes on from ML660214.1 coordinate 2,202,512, forward strand.
AACCTTATTTCAAACAAAATGTGCAATTATAGCCAGAAGGTTGTAAGTTAATAAGAATGAAGATTTTCCTTAACTACATTTTTAACAACTAGACCATGGGAAATTAGACTTGTGCTTTCTGTAAAGCTGCCTGTTAGTGAAAGAAGGGAGAATGCAAACTGTGAGTTGTATTTAGAAGAGGATTTCTTTATACACTGGGAGACTGAATAGGGAGACTTTGAAACTTTACGTCAAAAATTACATTCATAGCTAATGAGTTCCTGAAAGAGGCAATATAGTCAACTCTAGATCTTCCAGGGTCTGAATTTTCTGTTTTTGCATTATATTAAGACTTGTTACATTTGTCTTTTTCTCATCTCGTCTCATTTGGCAAATATTTATTAAGTGTCTATATGTAAATAGACATATATGTAAATTTTTTACATATATGTAAATCCCTGAGTGAAGAGCTGTGGAGAAAAGAGAGAGAAATGAACATTACAGCCCATTACATAAAAAAAGTCTCAAAAGAGAGTTGAAGAGGAAGTTAAATTTTCAGTCAGGTATTACTACAATTTGCTAGGAGCACCTCTTAAAATGTAAGACTGATGTAGGGAGTCATGGTATAGGAAAAACGAAAAATAGAGAACAAATGGTAAAAACAGCTTTCTGAAATACCTATGGTCTTTTTTTTTTTTTAGCCGAAAATTAATTTATCCTAGAAAAGCTGCACTGTTACAACTGGGTACAGTAGAAGGTTGGTAGTGACTACTTTTGAGAACACAATAAAGTTCACTCATTAACATATTTGTGTAGGTCTCTATAGGTAACACATATATGAGGTAAAATTATGGTACCAATGTGTTATTTATAAGATCAATTCTATATTTCAGTTCAGTTCAGTTCAGTCATTCAGTCGTGTATAACTCTTTGCTACCCAATGGACTGCAACACACCAGGCTTCCTTGTTCAATACCAACTCCTGGAATTCAATAAAACTCATGTCCATTGAGTCAGTGATGCCATCCAAGCATCCATCCTCCGTTGTCCTCTTCTCCTCCCACTGTCAATCTTTCCCAACATCAGGGTCATTTCAAATGAGTCAGTTCTTCACATCAGGTGGCCAACGTACTGGAGTTTCAGCTTCAGCATCAGTCTTTCCAAAGAATATTCAGGACTGATTACCTTTAGGATGGACTGGCTGGATCTGGATCTCCTTGCAGTCTAAGGACTCTCAAGAGTCTGCTCCAATACTACAGTTCAAAAGCATCAGTTCTTTTGTGCACAGCTTTCTTTATAGTTCAACTCACACATGCATACATGACTACTGGAAAAATCATAGCTTTGACTAGATGAACCTTTGCTGGCAAAGTAACTTCTCTGCCTTTTAAAATGATGTCTATGTTGGTCATAATTTTTCTTCCAAGAGCAATTTTAATTGCCTTTAATTTCAAGGCTTCAGTCAAAATCTGCAGTGATTTTGGAGCCCAAAAAATAAAGTCAGCCACTGTTTCCACTCTTTCCCCATCTATTTGCTTTCTGAATGTCGAGTTTTAAGCCAACTTTTTCACTCTCCTGGTTCACTTTCATCAAGAGGCTGTTTAGTTCTTCTTTGCTTTCTGGCATAGGGTGGTATCATTTGCATATTTGAGGTGCATATGGATATTCCTAATAGGGAAAGGAGTATGTCAAGGCTGTATATAGTCACCCCGTTAATTTAACTTATATACAGAGTACATCATGAGAAATACTGGGCTGGAAGACACACAAGCTAGAATCAAGATTGCTGGGGTAAATGTCAATATGCAATATGAAATACCTATGGTCTTATAGTTGTCTGGATATCCCTCCCCCAAGGCACAGTAACACCAATAGTTTTAAGATGGTTTTGCTTATTGGCTTAAAAAATGGATTATTAAAGAAAAAGACAAACATATACATGCATGTATTTGACAAATAAAGATGAGTAAATTATTCTGTGATTTGTAAAATATAATCATAGTATAAAGTGAAATTGCTTTGGAATCACAATGATGAATCTCAAATGACGCAATATTCATACCTATGACTTCTCAGAACTTATGACTAACTAGTAAAGGTAAACCTTGGAATGGAACTGGTGAATAAACTGCCACCCTAAAGAAAAGCTCCACATGGTCACTCTTCCAGAGCAGACAAGTAACTCTAATATACTCTCAAAGTTATATGACTTGGGCTCCTAGCTTTAGCTCACCCCTCTGCCTCAACACAAATATTTCCATTTCTAGCATTAATTATTGATTTCCAAGGAGAGTTTTGATGAAAATGTGAGAGTTCCCTCTGTACTGTAAGTTAACTAGAATCACCTGTTGTTCTAATCTGTGCAATGATTCTAGCAGTGATATGAAGTGCACAAGTCATTTCACATTTCTGAGCTCAGGTGTTTTTTTTTTTTTATCTATAGGAGGTTGGTTTGATGAACACTGCTATGGGTTTATATTTTATGAACACTATAATCAGTTGTAAGGGCCAAGTATTCTTCAATCAAAACTCAATTTGATGGGGAAAGCAAGTTTGGCCAAAAAACTACAAATACGATCATAAATGTTAAAAATATAAATCTCAAATAGTCCTAAAACACAAACACATTTCTTACATGAACAATACACTCGAGTTATTTTTTTAAAACAATTAGACACAAATGTCTGTAGTTTTGGGTCTTTGTCTATACATGGCATATAAAATGCACATGAAACCTTTAAACTCATATGTGCCACTCTAACAGTAAACAGTAGGTTAAAGTATATTTTTGTAACACTTAGAATTTAAATAACATTTATATTTTCAGACTTAAGCATTTTAAGCTCCTTTACATAGTCACCTTGGCATGATGTCTATAAGATAACTAATACTATGTTCCATTTCAGAAACTATAAATAGAAATAGTCTAGCCTGTTAAACTGGATTTTACTACAACTAAAGTTCACTACTACTAAATGATTTGCATAGTTAGAAATAGAAAAAAACAGATGCTATTAATGTGTTCTATTTCTTTCACATTATATCTCCTAAGGAAAATAAAACTATTATGATGATTACAAATGAGAAAATAATAATCGATTTTATTTTACAAAATGCCTAATAAGTATATTTTAAATAAGTAATATATCAAAATATATTATTAAAATGTGGAGAATAAAATAGTGAACATAAATCTCTGCAATAAAAACTAGAAAAGAATGTCTAGAGTGCATCTCTAGAAGTTTACCTAGCACAAATAATAATACCATAGGGTAGAGATGATACAGGGACAAAAGAGGCAAAAAGAGGCAGGAAAAAAATGAAAGTTTGTTGTTTACTTGCATGATAGAAGAAATAAGTGAATAAACAGACATGTGCATATCAAAAAGAGTTAATGGGAATTAATGTGAATACCAAAAGTATGAGGTGAGTTAAAAAATTTAGTTACCTAACAGACCCAGAGAGGCAAACAGACCAGAAACAAGTGAAGTGAGAACTTATGGCAGACTTTGGGTGATGTTATTTATGGTAGAAAACAAACTGAGGAGTCAGAATTTCTTTCAAATTCTAAACTTCAAATATGTAGGTTATTAATTTAAGAACTTAAGACAATACTAATTGATTTTAAAAGTTAAGATAAAACAGCAGATTCTAAGATGAATTCAACTCAGTGCTTTGAACATTAGCCAGAAAGAAATGATACAACTAATAAATATGTAACCAAGGTTTAATGTGCACAGAAAACACATGTCATTCTAAACAGCTGTCACAAATGAATGAAACTTATTTCAGCTATAACTTCTTAAAAAAAAAAACTTTCTACAGAAATGTAGGTTGAAGAGTGTTCAGACACAAGCTACAGTGTATTTACACAATGTTTCGGCACAGCTGCGTGCAGAAAAAAATTGCATTCATCAGGTATATTCAGAATTAGAAGTAAAACAAGTATTCCTTTACACCCAGTACAACTGGAAACTTAATAGAAGTGCCAAAGATTAAAAAATATTCTCAGAGAATGTGAGTAAATGAACATATCTTTTGTATATTTAAACCTAACTTTCTTTTCTTTTCTTACTACATTAACGTGATTTCCACCAGAAATATTCTATTTTTTGAGACATGAAATATTATAATATTAAAATAAAGGTTGCCATACATATACTAACTCAGGGACATTGACAATTTCAGTATGAATTTAACAAATATTGAAGAGAAGCCCTTCCACAACAGGTAACATCCTAAGGCAAGTAGAAAAAAGGAGTGATATGTCACAACACCTCTTTACCATATGTCTAACGCAGCATGGAATAAAGAAAGTATCAAATTAGATAGTAAAGAGAAATGAAGGTCACAGGCCTTATCATCTCCCTATATGCCCTGGTAGGATTTTTTTTTAACCTTGAAAACAAAGGAAAACATTTCAAATTAATGGCTGTTTAAAGTTAAACCAATTTAAATGTCTGATGTAAATTAGATGTAGCTAGATTTTTAAAACGTATTTTATTTTTTATTATTTGATGAGAAAAACAGAATATATCATGAGCAAAATCACAATTTTGAAAAAAGAATAAATAAAAGAAATAATTGAAATGCCTGGAAAGTACCCTTTTACTGTTATCAAAATTAAAGTATCAAGTCCTACTACAGCTACTGCTATTATGAATAGTTCTGTGTAATGTTTATTAGGTACAGGCAATATTCTAGATGTTTTTCATAGTTGTTCCAAAGTGTTTTAAATCGACAAATTTAATCAAATTCAGAGGTCATTTAACTTAAAATGTATTAATATATTGGTGGTGGTGGTGGTGTTTTAGTTGCTAAGACATGTGCAACTCTTGAGATCGATCCCATGGACTGTAGTCTGCCAGCCTCTTCTGTCCATGGGATTCTTTAGGCGAGAATACTGGAGTGCATTTCCATTTTCTTCTCCAGAGGATCTTCCTGACTCAGGAATAGAACCCGGGTCTCCTGCATTGCAGGCAGATTCTTTATGGACTGAGCTGTGAGGGAAGTCTCTATTTATATATTATAAAAACTGAAAATCTGATATGCTAAATTATAGGAATTGTGATCTTCAGGATATGAATGCAAACTATTGAACCCAAGGCTATATTTGAGAGGTCAGAGGTAAAGTAATGGAAAGAAAATGAAAATCAAAAAGGCCTTTATATCCTCCCAACAGGGTCTTGCAATATTATGTGTATCTTGTGTATGCCTCATGCACAGTAACATTGTGATGCCACATGATGTTTCACTGCCAAAGTATTTTCTCTCTTGAGTAAAAAAATGACTTGGGTGGAAGTCTTAAGCAATGGGGATGCCAACTGGAAGAAACACCTGCTCAACAGTTTGTGTGACGGAGCTCAATATGTCATGAAATCCCATATACAAGAAACAACCAATTGACTAGCTTTCCATTAAAACAAAAAGAAATACGAAGCATTACTCCATATCCCCCAAACAGGCTAGTTATTCATCTTTATCAATCTTACAGGATTTGCATCACTGTATTTTTTTAGATGAAAAAAAAAAATTCCAACTTAACCAATGTACCAATTGCTATAATATGTGAATACATGTTAAAGAAAAAAAAATGAAGCATGATATTTACATAAACTTTTTAAAACTTGGCTGTATTTTGAGTTTTGCTAAAAATAACTTTTATAGTCATATCTGTGTTGGCACAGATACCAGAAACCACAAAACTGGTAATCCTTGGAGGGGTATTTGGATTTGTGGCAGCAGTGTGCTATACTGCCTGCCAATTCGGCCTTTGTTCACTAGAATCTTCTATTTAATCCAAGTTGTCCTTATCAGAAAAGTTCCATTTGTGACAAAAAAGAAGTTTTGTACTTTTATATTCCTTTTTGCTTGATGATAATATTTCTCTGTGCTTCCCTGGTGGCTTATTGATAAAGAATCTACCTGCCAATTCAGGAGACACCGGATCAATCCCTGGGTTGAGAAGAACCCCTAGAGAAGGAAAGGGCAACCCATTCCATGAGTCTTGTCTGGGAAATCCCACTGACAGATGAGCTTGGAGGGCTACAGTCCAGATCGGTCACAAAACATTCAGACACAATTTAGTGACTAAGCAGCAGCAACTAACACTTCTTTATTCTTCCACAAAAATAAGCATTATATATTTTTATATGCAAAATATGTATATAAAGATTACTTTTACAACAGAATTTAAAGTGCTATCATAAGGTGCGAAATCTGCACATTGTTCTGATGCTGCTGATGTTGAGGACTACATTTTGGTTTGCCAGCACCTCTCCGTGTGGCATAACTAAGCTCCCATGTAAAGCTAGTTCAGGCATCACAGCATTGGTACAAGCTGCTTTGCTGCCCTTGAGCTTCCTCTCTCAGGTTATTCTTTCTCCTTGAATCTCACTTCCTTTCCCTAGTATCTTTCCTTCTTGGCAGAGGACTGACTCAAAGCATGACATAGAGGAAAGACTGGTGGTGAGTGTCAGGAGATGTGTCACTAGCTTTGGGTTATGTAATCAAATCATTATTTAACTTTTCACAGAGCAATTTGCCTCTCAGGGTCTTAGTTTCTCCATCAGTCTATTGAAGGCAAAGGGTCCAGTAATCTCTATAGCCATTTCAGTCTGAAAAGCTAAAGTTCTATGAGCAGTAAGAAACCCATCCAAGCTTACCTTTTAGGCCTATGGCCCTAAGAGGAGAGCCAAAATAAAGACTGTGCCATTGCTATATTTGACATGTTTACGTTTCATTAGCTGCCTCTTGAGGAAGGAAATACATTTAAAACTTCAAAATAATGACTGAATCTTGACTGAAATAATTTCAGAACACAGTGTGAGAATTTTAGATGTCTTTCTCAAGTCTTCATTTGAAAGATTTAGAATTGTCTGGCATATTACCAGTGGTCATGAACCAAGTTTGGAAGACATGTCAGTTTCGCTACTGAACAACTTCAACTCTCATTCAAAGAATGAATGCAGAGAAAGATGGTTAAGTCTATATTTAAAAACAATTTTGGAGGCAGCTAAGATGTTATATGAAGCTTCATTCCTTCTAGGCCACTGGAAAATGTATATCTCCACACAAATTCTATTTCTCAAGTAATTCTTACTTTCCATTCCATTTGTGAAACAAAGGGGGAAATCTTTCAATATGTCTATTAAAAAGTACGATAGAATATCCTGTTCATATAGTGATGGTAGTGTTTTTAGCAGCCAAGCTAATAAGTGCTATGAATTACAGGCCTTTTTTGATTAATCAGAGCCTTTTTACTTTTTCACCAAAACCACCACAGTAAATAAAGTAACGATACTGGGTCAAGCTATACAAGCGGCACAAACACCTACTTTAACAACGGAACTGACTGCTGGTGACCAACCACTTCCTTAATTACATCTCAGAAGTGTACATAATGAGAAAAGAGCCAACAGCCCTGCCTAAGCTCCTAATGTGGACTGGCTCAGGATCAAGTCCTTTGTGTCAGTTCTTTCTTTTTTCATCTTCCCTCAGTGTGATGCTATTATATAAGCTTACTCTGCTTCTGCTTTCTTTCTTATCCCCTTTCATGTCCTCAGATAAATTTCTTACTCCTGCCCTTACTGTTCTCAACCAATAATATTTTCCAAGTTGAAACACTTTTCCCTTCAACATACAGTCTGTTCAACAACTGAAGCACTCAGAGTTCATGTCTATACCACTCATTTATCTATTATTAATTTATCCATTTATCCAATGTATTGATCTATGATGTCTCTGCCACTGGTGATACACAAAGACTATAAAAGATACAGCCTATAATCAAGGAGACCTCACAAATCACTAAGAAAAATTTAATAGGAAGATACATTATGATAGAATACATAAAATCTCCTAGAACATCACAGGAGAAAAAGGCTATCATTCTTCAAAGAGTTGGCATAAACTTTGCTAAGAGGGTACACGATACACTGATTTGAATTATTTATTACATAACATTCAAGAAAGTAATAACCTTATCTTAAAGGTTATTATATCTTCTTAATACTACCTTCTAAATAATGGATATATTGTGGATGCTCAATAAACACACATATTTTACCTATGCATCATGGAATCATGACAGAGACACAAGCTGGTTTTTGTAGCTCTTGACCTTGGGCTCTCAGATTCTTTCTTCTCATTTCTCTTTTCACAGAGACTTTTTTTTTTCCTGGCAAAATCTACCAATATGTGTCACAGAGGAAAGAACCGGTGAGTTCCAATTACTTAGATCAGATGGGTAGACAACTTGGTCAAGGCTAGAGTTCATATTTGTGATTTCAGTGTTTGTCTCTTATTTTAACTCCCATACATGATTGGAGGTAGTACTTCTGATACTAGCCGGCTATTTTGCAAAGGTATCTACTTGTTTTAAAAAGATTTCAGAGGCCTCATCTTCAACTATGAAAATAACCTATCTTCTTGTCCTGTAAGTGCCTGGTTTCCCAATCTTTACATCTCTGGTCATTTATTTACATATAAATATATTTATTGAATAGTCATTACTTGCACAGAGTTGGAGATAAAGAACTGAAAAGTGTCCTCATCTTGACTGGAAAAGCTGTTTCTTCTCCCCTTTCTCTCTTTTCAAGGGTTAGCCCATCCTGCTTACCTCTGTAACACTGCTAATCCAATTTTAAGTAGGGTAATTACTTTTAGGTGTACCTTCTCTAAATAAACTGCCCATTCACTGAAAACAGGCCTGGCACTGGGCCTAATTTTGAATGATTTTTTTTTTTTTTTACATTTGAGGAAACATATTCAATGGAGTTAAACAAAGCAGTGAAGATCCCAAGGATATTAACTGTAATTTTCTTTCTTATAGGCTTCAGAGGCAGAAAACAATAGATAACAGATTTACTCAGAATAGGTTTAGGGAATGTGAATTCACTTTTGTTCATTACTCACCTCCAGACTGTATTTTAAAAAGGCTATGGATTTATGAGGAGTTGTGAAAAACTGGTAGATAATATCAATTTACAAACAAATTTTCTGAAACGCTGGTTCATTCTCTCCTTACCCTAAATAAAACTCTTTTCCAACTCAGGCCAAACCTGTGTTTACTGGAGTCAGGGAAGCTACATCTCTGAGTCCCTCTATATGAGGCTCACTAGGGGAGGAGAGTTTTGAGATCAGGCTATATTGGGAAGGGCATATATATCCAGTTGAATCCAGCAAGGATGTGATGCTTTCCTTTGGCCCAGTGGATTTATGAAAAGAGGTCATTTTGAGAGTTGAAAGAGACTTTTTCCTAGGTTTCCTTTAAGATAAAAGGCCCCAACTGGGAAGACAGGGTCTGAGAGGAAACTGTAAACTGTTAAAGATCTATGCTAGAAATCTCCAGTGGTGGAAAATCTCAGAAAAACCCACACAAGTGCTTCATGAGAAAAACAAAAATTTAGGCAACTAAAACACAGAGCAGCTTGACACCAGATTAAACAGTACTAGATATCTAAAACTGTTCTATTTTCTTATTTTATCCCTTACCATTGGAAGATCCAGAAGGAGCAGCTAGTTGATGAGAAAGAAGATGGAGCAAAAAAGCGAGGTGAAATCTACTGTTTGAGCCAGTAAGGAGATGTTAAAGGTCAGGGGCGGGGGGGAACCTTTAACATGTGGTCCCCTAGATGTTATGTTAGACTGTGTTAGAAAATGAGGAGGGAAGGTAGGAGCTGGGAAGAATCCGTAGAATTTGTTTCAAGGATTATCAGTGAGAAAGGATCAAGTTGCTATATGTATAGAACTGTTAGGTAGGTAGAACAGGAAAAAGGAGTCCAGAATGGTGATGGCTAAAAGACAAAGAAGGAAAAAGCCCATAAAAATAGAACAAAGGAAGGTCCAAAGACCGGAGTGAGACCCTCAGGTGAAGAAAACAGCCCTCCTCTCCTGGCTAGCCCAATTTATATAGGGTAGGCTCAGGCAAGGAGAAAAAAACATATAAAAAGAGGACCCAAAATTGAGTCTCGCTCTTCTCTTCTCTTGGTGTTTTTGGGTTGGCCCACCAAGGCCAAATAAAACTGAGCTGTAACACTAGTCTGTCTGTCGCTTCAAATTTTTGCTGCAGCAAAACCAAACCAAGGAAATGACAAACTCCCCAGACATCTATGGTGCCATTTCTCGGATTTAATCTGGCTGAAACAACATCTGCTCATCCCTCATGAGGCGGAGGCCAAGCACAGCCGAAGCCCAGCTCGGTGAAAGCTCCTGTGGTAGAAGCTGAACATGAAGAAAACACAGCACAGAAGAAGTGACAAGAAGCCCAGAATGCTGGAAACCAGAAAAGCAACACAAACTCAGCAGAAAGCACACGCAACTCAATCTGAGATTCTAGAACCTCCAATTAAGGTAGGAGGTCCTCGCTCAAATGACTGGAAGGACATATGGCTAACAAAATCTGAATTCCTTTACAACCTCTCGTTTCTTGTTTCCTCAAATGGCTTGCAAACAGGTGATTGGCAGTGGGTGCAATTGAGGGACTCTGGGAGGTGTTACCTACTAAGTTGTTGCCGGTTCAGTTCAGTTCAGTCGCTCAGTCGTGTCCAACTCTTTTGTGACCCCACGAACCACAGCATTCCAGGCCTCCCTATCTATCACCAACTGCAGGAGTCTACCAAAACCCATGTCCATTGAGTTTGTGATGCCATCCAACCATCTCATCATCTGTCATCCCCTTCTTCTCGTGCCCTCAATCTTTCCCAGCAGCAGGATCTTTTCAAATGAGTCAGCTCTTCGCATCAGGTGGCCAAAGGATTGGAGTTTCAGCTTCAACATCAGTCCTTCCAATGAACACCCAGAACTGATCTTCTTTAGGATGGACTGGTTGGATCTCCTTGCAGTCCAAGGGACTCTCAAGAGTCTTCTCCAACACCACAGTTCAAAAGCATCAATTCTTTGGTGCTCAGCTTTCTTTTATAGTCCAACTCTCACATCCATACACGACTACTGGAAAAACCATAGCCTTGACTACACGAACCTTTGTTGGTAATGTCTCTGCTTTTTAATATGCTGTCTAGGATGGTCATAACTTTCCTTCCAAGGAGAAAGCGCCTTTTAATTTCATGGCTGCAATCACCATCTGCAGTGATTTGGGAGCCCAAAAAGATAAAGTCAGCCACTGTTTCCACTGTTTCCCTGTCTATTTGCCATGAAGTGACGGGACCAGATGCCATGATCTTAGTTTTCGTAATGTTGAGTTTTAAGCCAACTTTTTCACTCTCCTCTTTCACTTTCATCAGGGGGCTCTTTAGTTCTTCTTCACTTTCTGCCATAAGAGTGGTGTCCTATGCATATCTGAGGTTATTGATATTTCTCCCAGCAATCTTGATTCCAGCTTGTGCTTTTTGCAGCCCAGCGTTTATCATGATGTACTCTGCACAGAAGTTAAATAAGCAGGGTGACAATATACAGCTTTAATGTACTCCTTTTCTTATTTGGAATCAGTCTGTTGTTCCATGTCCAGTTCTAACTATTGCTTCCTGACTTGCATACAGGTTTCTCAAGAAGCAGGTCAGGTGGTCTGGTACTGCCATCTTCTTCAGAATTTTCCACAGTTTATTGTGATCCACACAGTCAATGGATTTGGTCTAGTCAATAAAGCAGAAGTAGATGTTTTTCTGAAATTCTCTTGCTTTTTCAATGATCCAGCAGATGTTGGCAATTAGATATTTGGTTCCTCTGCCTTTTCTAAAGCAAGCTTGAACATCTGGAAGTTCATGGTTCACATATTACTGAAGCCTGGCTTGGAGAATTTTAAGCATTACTTTACTAGCGTGTGAGATGAGTGCAATTGTGCAGTAGTTTGAGCATTCTTTGTGCCAAGGATCAGTCCAGTGAAAACTGAGCACAAGTCAGGTATTTAGCAGATTATCTGGCAGGTTATGAAGGGGATTCCTCAGCATGTTTTTCCCACTGCTTTTTCTTCCCATCCTTCTGCTCCTCTCTCCATCTATTCCACTGCTTACAAAGTATTGGGCAGGTCATCGTCTTTCCACTTCTGAAAGTTGTGCTTGAAACCGTTTATCTAAGACTGGGACTCAAATCCACATGGCAGGGACTCCGTGCAATGCTTCGTGACTCAGTCCTATCCGACTAGGACTTGAGCCCAGCCAAAGCCCACCATGCCTGGTTTTAGTACCTAAGGAAGCTCAGGCTCTTGATGTCTCATTGCAAAAAAATTCAGTGAGAAACACTGTGAGAAGTAAGAGGTGGATTTGTTCAGATTTAGAGAGAAGCACCTTCTACAGGGTGTGGGCCATCACAGAGGGTGAGTGCCAGAGCCATGGAATGTGGTATGGTTAGTTTTCAAGAATTGGGTGATTTTACATGCTAATGAGTGGGAGGATCATTCCAACAATTGGGGAACCAGGCACTTCTTGGTCTTTTGACACTGCCTTGGAACTGTCCTGGTGCCTCTGGGTGTGTCATTTACCTTGCATATTGAAAATTAAGGTTTAGTTGAATTTGACTTGTCTGTCTTCTAGGACCCATTTTATTTTAATTGGTTTATATTATGCCCTTGGGCTATGTCATTCTTTCAAAAGTTGTGCCCTGTCCCCTTCCCTCCTGTTTCATGCTCTTTTCCTGAGCCCTGTCTGGGCCCATAATGTTGCCTATACAATCTTCTGGAGGGACAACCAGAAAATAGCTGGCTCTTGTGAGGGAAATACTGTATAATAATCAATCCCTCTAGATATCCAGGCCTTCATCTTCCATGTTTCCTGCAACATGTGCAACAACAGTACCTATCAGTGGGCCTGCTAGTGTAGGTGACAGGCACACAATACCTGCTAGAGGTATATCTGTTGGTGGCATCCCTTCAAGGGCAATTGGACTTCCAGGAATGTTTGCCATTTGGGGATTTAGCCCTGCAGGCCGTTTGGGCCTAAATCCTTGCCACCCTTCTCCTAAAGTTATAAACATACTCCCAGATCAAATCTCCACTCCACTTTTAGGGAACATCTGGTTTGTTGCCTCTTATCAATTTTTTCTTAAGCCACTTACTAACTCCTACAACTAGGACCCTGCCCCTTTGTAGGCAGTATCACTCCACCCTGCTTATTATTAAAATACTCTTAATGCCCCTTACAGGACTAGATAGATAACCAGCTACTTTGTCATTACTTCTGTTATTATCTTAAATAGGTCTATGACAATGAAATGTTTACCACTGGAGACACCCTCAACTGCTCTTATGGAGAACTAGGGGAAGAAATCAGTGACTTACATTCCCTCAGAACAATAAGAGGATAAGGCTTATGGCTGTTTCGCGAGGTTCCCAGTCTCAGGGCACAGGCTTGGATTGCTTTACATCATGATATCTATTCCCCTCTGTGATGGACAAACCACCAATGAGTTAAGATTACAACCCCTCAATCCTACCCAGCACTGGTCACACTAGAGATCTTGGGAACTCCCAACTCCAGTCCAGGGGTCCCAGGAGGTTGACCTGCTTAAGGATCTGGTCCTTGGAAGGTTGTCATACCTCAACCTGCTTGGGGATCCGCCAGTCCAGGGGACCCAGAAGGTCAACATACTTTGACCTGCCCTGGAACTCAATTCTCAGGAGGCCAAAGTGCCTCAACCTGCCTGAGGGTCTGGTCTTCAGAAGGTTGTCACACCTCAGCCTACTCGGGGATCCACCAGTCCAGGGGATCCAGAGGTTGACATGCCTCAGCCTGGCCAGGGACCCAATTCTCAGGAGGCCAACCTACCTCGATGTGTCCAGGATTCAATCTCCAGGAGGCTGTCACAGCTCAGCCTGCCTGGGGATCTGCACTCTGACCTGGGGATGCCCGGCTTTCAGGTTGCAACAGTATTGGGTAGGATAAGCTTCAGAAAGACTCACCCCTAAGGAAGTCCACTGATAAAAATAGAAGGAGGCCTACTAGTCTTTTTTCTTTTCCTCCCTATCAATATTATTTTTCAGATGGGAAATAACCAATCCACTTTATAGACAGATGCCCATTAAGATTCATCCTTGATAAAAGGAAGCTGTTTGATCCTCTAACTCTAAGGAGAAGTTGCTTAAAATTCTTTAGTGCCACTGTGTGGGTGGGAGTTTAAATTACAATACCATCCTGCAGCTAGATTTATTCTGAAAAAGACTAGGGAAATGGACAGAGATCCCTTATGTCTAAATTTTCTTCTGACTAAGAGATACAAAAGAACTCTGTTTTAAGTATGGGATTGTATGCTCTAAAATTGAGCCTACTAGGTGAATGGTGTTAGGCACAGACAACCAAGAGAAGGAACCCTCCTGTGAAGGCTCACCTCCAATGGCTCCCAAGATGCCTGGCTCTCCTTCCTTGTATCCAACCATGCCCCCATATCTGGGAGCACCCACTGCACAGAAGGCAACTCAAGTATGTCCCTTAGTTGAAACTGGAGGAAAATTCGGTCCAACCTGGGTTCATAAGCCCTTCTCCCTCTTAGAACTAAGACAGATCAAACAAGACCTGGGAAGCTATACAGATGACCCAGGCAAATATATAGATACATTCCAACACATTACCTTGACTTTTGACTTGACATGGAAGGACATCATAGTCATATTTAATCAAACTTTATCTGACCCTGAGTATGCCAGTGTCTTAAAAGAAGCCTGAATGTATGCCATGGGGCTTCACATGTCAAGCAATAAATACCCAGTGGGGGAAAACTGCAGTCCCCTCCTCCGATCCTAATTAGAATTATGCTCAGCACATCTGGGAAAGGGATCATTTTCTGATCTATGTAAAGGCAGGACTAAAAGCAGCCCAGCAAAAAGTAATCAGCTATGCCTTGGTCTCAGCAATAACTCAGGAACCCAATGAGAATCCCACTGACTTTCTGCAAAGGCTAAAAGAGGCCCTCCAGAAGTTTACCAATCTGGACTTAGACTCTTACGAGGTAAGGTGATTTTAAAGGACAAATTCCTGTCCCAATGTGCATCAGACCTCAGGATAAAGTTACAACAGCTACAGCAGCAGGACCCTGCTGCCTCTTTAAATGAGATGGTTCAGACAGCCACCAATACCTTTAATACTAGAACAAGAGAGGGAGGCCAAGGCCCAGGAAAGGGAGAAAACAAAAGAGACAAGCCATGCCCAGATGCTGGCTGCCTTCCAGGAAAGCCTTATGGCAAACCCCAAGTTCATAAAGGACAAGGAATGAGGCAACACCTAATCTGTAGACAGGCAGGACATTGGGCGAGAGTGTTCAAACCATGACATGTCTCTTAAAATGGCTTGCTACAAATGCCATCAGTTGGGACACTGGGCGGCACTCTTGCCCTCTGCCCAAGAGCCTCAAGGTCAAGCACCACGTCTTCCCTCATGATGGTTCAACAGCACTGAAGTGGCCCACTCCAGCCAGCCTGCCTATCATAGATAACCATCACACGGCTGGAGCCAAGAGTACAACTGGATGTGGCAGGTAGGTCAGAGAATTTCTTGACTGACACAGAGGCTACCCACTCTGTCCTGACCCCCTACTCTGGAGCCTTCTCCTCACAAACCATTTTGGGTGCTACAGGGAAAACAGTTACAAAAAGATTCACCCTAGTACTTCTTTGCTGCTGGGATGGACAAATATTTTCCCACCAGTTTCTGATGGTCCCTGAGTGTCCCTTATTAGGAAGAGATATACTCACTAAACTTGGGGCCACCCTTGTGATGGGAAGCTTTTCAGCCCCTAGAGCCCTACAGTTACTACTGAGGGTTACTACTGAGGAACACATTATACCCACTCCAATTGGGAGGGACCAAAAAATCATGGGAGAACAAAATTAACCCCCAGGTATGGGACCAGGGGACTCTTGGATGAGCCCACTAAGCTGAACTAGTCGTCATTGTCCTCTGAGAGCCCACTAGGTTTCCAAACCGGAAACAATATGCCCTCAGAAGAGAAGCTCAGGAAGGTCTACAGCCTCTACTAAAGTAATTCCTTGCCTGTGGACTATTGGTCCCTACCAATTCGCCGTGTAACACCCCAACCCTCCCTGTAAAGAGAAAAGATGGGACCTGGTGAATGGTTCAAGATCTCCAGATCATAAATGAAGCTGTAGCCCCCTCCATTCCACAGTACCCAATCACTATGTAATCTTGGGAGAAATCCCGCTCAGTATCTAGCAGTTTACAGTCCTGGATCTCAAAGATGCATTCTTTTGCAAACCACTGGCTAATGAATCCCAATATCTTTTTTGCCTTCAAGTGGGAGGCTCAGGAGAAAAATATCAACAGATGATTTGGAGGGTATTACCTCAGGGGTTCAGAGATAGCAGGCTCTTAGCCGGGATCTCCTGGATCTGGTCCTAGGACCTAATGGGAAAAATATTACCATATGTAAATGACCTATTAATCTGTTCTCCAGATGAGGAAAATGCCCAACAACATGCAAGCCAGGTTCTAAACTTTTTGGCAGAGAGGGGATATAAAGTCTCCCATGCTAAGGTAGAGATGGTCGAGATAAAGGTCACTCACCTGGGAGTTCAGATTACACAGGGGGCCAGGAGGCTGTCCTCTGACAGCAACTGAAGCAGGGAAAAGGAAAAAGAGTAGCCGTTTACACTGACCCCAAGTATGCTTTTCTGGTGCTACATGCACATGCTGCTATTTGGAAAGAAAGAAGCCACTTGACCATCCACAGGTTCCTAATCAAATAGGGTGATCAAATCCTTAGGCTCTTGGAGGTAGTCCCTCTGTCTGCTGAGGTTTCAGTCTCCCATTGTAAAGGACACCAAAAAGGGAGCAGGGAAGTTCCATGAGGGAACCAAAAAGCTGAGCAGGCATCTAAGAGAGCTGCATTACAGAACAATGACCTAATAGGGGTTGCCACCTTAGTTCACAGACTAATTTGCCAGAAACACCTTCATATACTGAAGGTGAGACTCTTAAAACTAAGAATGAGAGCTTTCAAGAAGATCATATGGGGTGGCTGCAAAAGGAGAGACTCCTTTTTCTGCCTGGGAACCTCCAATGGAAATTAGTTAACTCCTTAAATGCCACCACTTATTTAGGGGAGAAGGCCCTCCAAAGATTACTAGAAAAATCCTTCAGAAAGGCCTCTACTATAAGGCAAGTGGTCTCCTCTTGTCCCACTTGCCAATTAAACAACCCCCAAGGAGCTCAAAGACCCCAGCTAGCCCAGCCCGTCCAACAACATGTGACCTACCCAGGAGAGGACTGGTAGATGGACTTCACCCAGATGCTAGTTTCTCAAGGATAGAAATACCTATTAGTCATGACAGATATATTCACAGGATGGATTGAAGGCTTTCCCACCTGGACTGAGAAGGCTAAGGAGGTGGTAAAAAAAAAAAAAAAAACTGCTCCATGAAATCATTCTGAGATTTGGTCTGCCCAGGTCATTACAAAGTGACAATGGGACATCATTTACTTCTAAGGTCATCCAAGGGGTCTCTAAAGCATTGGGCATTACTTATTATCTCCATTGTGCCTGGAGGCCTCAGTCTTCAGGAAAAGTAGAAAGAGCCAACCAATTCTTAAAATCAGTAATAAAAAACATAACCCAGGAGACCTCCCTCAGATGGAAGGACCAAGAACTCTCCTCCACGCTTGCACTGCCCCTAAGGAACAGAGTGGCCTTAGTCTTTATGAGATGCTATATTGGAGACCTTTTGTTTATGTCAATGACTTATTCCTATATCTAGAGGCTCAGGCCCTCTGGTCTTATACCATGGCCATTGGGCAATTCCAACAGGATATATGCTTGTGGGGTGCCAACCAGGACCCAAAAGGTTCTAAAGAGTCACCACTATATGCTTCAAGGACTCAAGTCCTAATTAAAGTCTGGAAAGATGGGTCCCCAAAGGCCACATGGAAGGGCCCCTACCCTGTGATACATTCTACCCCCACAGCAGTCAAGGTACCAGGACATGACTCCTGGATTCACTACTCATGAGTCAAGCCATGGAAAAAAAAAAAAAAAAACAGAAGAGGACACAATACACCTGTGAGTCCCTGGGAGATCTCAGATACCTATTCAGAACTACAAATGACTGCCATTCTAATGAACACTCCCAAAATTAAGATTCTGTGGATAAGATTTCTCAGGATAGCTCTAAAGAGCCAACAAAGCTTGGCAGGGATTGTACTCCAAAATAGGCAGGAGATAGATCCCCTGATCCCTGAATAAGGAGGGACTTGGGCCATTTTGAATGAGATATGTTGTTTCTGGGTAAATACCTCCAGCTAAGTTAAAAAAAGTTTCAAAATCCTTAAGAAAAACATTCCAGATCCTCCAAGATCTCAAAGAACAAGCTTAAGAATTCTCAGGGTGGTGATAATCTCTCTTTGGGGGATCCTTCTCCTGGTGAGGGGGAATTTGGAGTTGGCTAATGCCCCTACTAATCCTTGTTATCACCATATTGATTCTGCTTATGATTGCTCCATGTATTATCAATTGTCTAACCCATTTTGTCTCTGCCCAGATCAACAAGTTACAACATGCAGTGCCAGTTCAACTAGGATATATAAAACTACAGCCAGCCATGGAAAATATCACTCACCCTTAGATGGACACCACCATAAGGACTCTGAGGCTTGAGACTAGCAAGAGGGGGAGGCCCAATGCCCCTCACCATCCCAGTTTAGCATGAAGTAGCCAGAGAGACCTCGATGTCCCTTATTCCCAAAGAATTGAGCCTTCCATCTCTTGAGGGGGTAATGTTAGGTAGTTAGAATAGGAAAAAGGAGTCCAGAAAGGCAGTGGCTAACAAACAAACAGGGGAAAAGCCTGCAAAAATAGAACAAAGGAAAGTCCGAGGACCGCAGTGAGAACCTCAGGCGAAGCAAACAACCCTCCTGGCTAGCCCAGTTTACATAGGGCAGGCTCAAGGGAAGGAGGAAAAAAAACAGATAAAAAGAGGAACCAAAATTGAGTCTCGCTCTTCTCTTCATGTCTTTTGGTTCAGCCTGCCCTCACATCTCAAGGATGTTTCTTTCCTTTGCCTGCCAAATAAAACTAGCTGTTAACAGTGAGCTGTAAGACTGGTCCGTCTGTCCCTTCAAATTTTTGCTGTGGTGAGACAGAACAGAGAAAATTACAAACTCCCCTGACATTACTAACTTGTTCAGTAACTAGATACAACAGCTATTCAGAAAAGTCAAGTTTCTTGACTCAAAGCCCACTGTTATCTTTAATCTGTCTTCAAAAAACTAGGAATATCAATTTGCTTAAAAAAATGATTGAGAGTAAAAGACTTTAGGTAAGATATATATCCAAATGTCATTTTCAACTTTTTTAAACCTTGATTCATGAGTAAAGTAGGAAAAAGGAAAGGATGAAAAAAGAATGTGAAGGAGGGAAGTAGAGAGGAGGGAAAATAAAGAGGGAAAGAAGAGAGGGAAGAAAGGAAGAAAGCAATCAATTTCAAAAGACATCTTTGAGACAGGGTAATCTGAATATGGACTGGGTATTGATATTAAGGAATTATTAGTAATTTTGCTAAGTGTGATAAAGACACGGTGGCTATTTAAAAATATCTTTCTATGTAAATTAAGATACTGAAATATATGAAATATATATTTCATATATACTAAAATATGTATGATTAGGCAATAAGCTGCCTGGTCTGATACTGTGATATATACATATATATGTATATATGTGTGTATATATATAATGCATATATATATTTGTTTTCATTCTGTTTCTGCTACAGAACTTCTAAAACCCTTGGACTTCCCAAGTATGAGAGCAATAAATATACCTATTGTTATGCTAATGAGGTGACTTTTGGAAAGCACCTAAGTGTGAAGGATTGTTGCCTTAGGAGTCAATCAAGTGATTAGTATTGGATCTTTCAGTTTCACTCCATTGACCTCTCGGGAGGGGAGAGGATCTGAAGTTTGGGTCAATTAACAATGGCAATTGATTTAATTAGTCATATGCCTCCATGAAAACCCAAAAGGACAGGTTCAGAGATCTTCTGGGTTTGTCAATGTGTGGAGATACTAAGAGTGATACTCCTGGAGAGGACATGGAAGCTCAGCACTTTCCCTATCCCTTGCCTAATGCATCTCTTTCATCTGAGTATTCCAGAGTTACATCCTTTTATAATAAAACAACAATCTAGTAAGTATACCATTCCCTGAGTTCTGTGAGTCACTTCAGAAAGTTAATTGAACCCAAGGAGGCATTGTGGGAACATATAATTTGTAACAGGTTGGTGGTAAGCACAAATAATTACCTGAACTTGCAACTGGAGTCTGAAATAATGGCAAGGGGGCAGGTATGGCAGTCCTACAGAACTGGACTCTTATAGAATACAATTATCTCCAAGTAGATTGCGTCAGAGCTGAGCTGAATTGTAGGACAACAGTTATTGCTTGGAGATTTGCTTGGATAACAACAACACATTGGAACTGGGTCCAGAAACCTAATACTCAGTATTTGCTTTAAAGTGCTCTGGGAGAAAGTGGTGGAAACAGACGAAAGAAACAGGAAAAATGCAAATAACTGTTGAAGATAGGTCAAAGGTAGGTCATGAGTACATAAAAACACATTGTTCCATCTTCTCTATTTTTAAGTTGATTAAATTTTCTATAATAAAAAAATTTAAATAAATCAGAGGAAGTCACATGCCCATATGTTTTGATTCATTTTAACTATGTCTCTTCCATAACTTTTGACTTAAAAAATAAGGCAGCTTTTCTAAAAAATCACCTCTGCATAAACACATTATATCTAATTCATTGTGTTATAATTCTTTTATTTTTTAGAGCACAACTTGAAATCTAAAACTAATAAATTTATTCCAGCTTTTCTGGTAAGCGGCTTGAGGTGACCCCTAAAAATGGTGTGCTATTCACTCGACCCAGAAAACCCCACAAAATCATGCAAATCAAGAGGTTCAAGTTTTCGTATTCACTTTAAGAACACTTGTGAAACCGCCCAGGCCATTAAGGGTATGCATATCTGAAAAGCCACCAAGTATCTGAAGGATATCACTTTAAAAAAGCAATATGTGCCATTCCGTCATTACAATGGTGGAGTTGGTAGGTGTGCACAGGTCAAACAGTGTGGCTGGACGCAGGGTCGGTGGCCCAAAAAGAGTGCTGAATGTTTTACTACATATGCTCAAAAATGCAGAGTAATGCTGAACTTAAAGGCTTAGATGCAGATTCTCTGGTCACTGAGCACAACCAAGTGAACAAAGCCCCCAAGATGTAGCGCAGAAATTACAGAGCTCACGGTCGGATTAACCCCTACATGAGCTCTCCCTGCCACATTGAGATGATCCTTACTGAAAAAGAACAGATTGTTCCTAAACCAGAAGAGGAGGTTGCACGAAAGAAACAGATTTCCCAGAAGAAACTGAAGAAACAAAAACTTATGGCCTGGGAATAAATGCTGCAAAAAATAAATGCAAATAAAAGTAATAAATAAAAAAATAAAGCTAATAAATTTATTCCAAAGCTATTCTTTGCCCTGAGGAAACCAGAGTCCTCAACTGATAAAATAATTGAGAGTTGTATCTTCCTAAGTATCTATTCATATAACCATTAAGTCTCAATTTACCACAATCTTGGGTACCATATCTTTGCATCCATATCTTGAATACTGTATCTCTAAAGAAGGAATCAGGATTTTGTGAAAAACAAAAGTCCTTAGGAAACTGCCTTCACCAACAATTGAGAATTGTCAAACATATTTTATAGGAGGTGTCTGAATCTTGTCAGGGTGAACTACTTCAAACTACTTATTAAAAATATGCTGCTATATTTGCTGCCACTATGCAGGGGCTTCCCTGGTGGCTCAGTCACTAAAGAATCTACCTGTATTGTAGGAGACCCAGATTCAGAACATCCCCTAGAGAAGGAAATGGCAACCTACTCCAGTATTCTTGCCTGGAAAATCCCATGGACAGAGAAGCCTGGTGGGCTATACAGTCCATGGTGTTGCAAAAGTTAGCTACAACTTAGTGACTAATCCACAGCCACATAATGTGCAGAGCTTTCACATTTTAATGCCTCTGATCCTGGAGTAAATCCTGCCGAAATTAATACCATCAAGGCTGTAGTCATGACATAGTTATAAAAAGCTGAATATACCTACATATGCACAAAAAGAGGGAAAGAAAGAAAGAAAATGAAAGAAAGAAATTTGCAGAATAGAATCCAGCAGTTTGCAGAAAGTTCTGGAAACAATGGAGCTTGCTCTATTGTTCTTGCTCTCCCTCTCTTTCTTTCTTAAATAAAAATTACTACAACATCTTCTTGATGAAAAAGACAACTATAAAATAATGAGATACCAATGACCCTAGGCAGAAAAGTAATTAGGAAAGTTAGAATTTCAGTATAAAGAAATCTGAAGATAATTCAACTAATTTTCATGTATTTTTTTAATGTGCATACATGTTTTAATCATAATTTTAAAACTGCCTACATAAATTCAAAAAACTTTCTTTCAATTAATACAAAGCAAAAATTCTAAGTGATAAGAAAGATTTACATCATCTATTAACTGATAACATTGTTTTTCTTTCTTAGTAACAGACAAAATAATGGTACATTTTAAAATCAATGAAATACAGCATCTGAAATGGAATAAAGTTTATAAATTTTTAACATTTATGTAGGTTGGATAATGAATAAATTAAAGGATACTATAGATGATCAAAACATGTTCTTAATGTTGCAACCTATCTTTGGAGGAATAGTCATTATTATACATCACCATTCCCTGTAACTCGAGACAAAGACATAACTGGTAGCACATGAGGCTGGTCAATGTGTACATCTCTGACTGTTCATATACAGTTGCTCTAAATTTATTCACTACTCCCAATTTTAAAAGACTGGATAAATCCAGGTTATCTTGAGAATCATAATCAGTTTAGAGAGGGAGATCATTTCAGATCATTACACTGAAAGACTGTAACAATATGGAAATGTCCAATATGAAAGCTGTGGTTGCTGCCATCTTGGAATGGGGACTTCAGTTATCATTTCCAATGCACTGTGGTTGGTCCTGCTACTAGGATTATGACCTACTGATCTCCTTTCAATTTTATGGTTCTATGTTTCTAAATAAAATCTTGCGAACCTGTAAGTCATAAATATAAAAGATACATTTTTCATTAGACACCCACTCCTAAATTCATTAGCCACAGCAATGAATAAGAAGAGGCAAAGTTCCAAAACCATGAAATAATATGTTATCAAAGAGTCATATAAATAATTATTTAGCTTATTTTATTCAGTATTAACTTTGGCATGAAATTAAGGAAAATTTATTAGCAATGTCACTCCAACCCGATTCCTAGACAGATAAGTAATTTAGCTTCCCTCACATATTCACCATTAGGCAAATGGACTACTATATTCCTAAGTGATTTTATTTATTGTTGATTCTTCACTGTCTTAGAGCATCAGTGAGTTTCATGGTAATTTTTTAAATATTAAAATGAATGAGAATCTTTAGATTTCCTTCACTAAACAACTCTTCTTCTTTCTTTTGCATTTTTGTTAGATTACCCTCCATGAAGAGGGGAAATGGATACTGAGTTCCTAGAATACTCAGTTTTTGGTATGACAATTTTGTTTAACCCATACAACTTTAAGAACAGAAGAAAAAGATCCATTAGAAAATAAAAGACTATTAGAAAAAGAAAATGTAAGGAAGAAGAGAAAAGTGGAAGGAAAGGGAACATATCCTTTTCTTTTATTTACCAGCAATTGGGTAAGTAAGGACAAAATCTGAAATTTGTCATAGCTTTGGTTTTGAATTCTCTGAATTTATCGCATGGCTGTATTTATTCAAATGTCAAAAGACAACTTTCCGTCATGTCTACAAGTTAGCTTTGCTTTTTTAGCTGAAGCCATCTCTGAAGATTCATATAATATATAAAGAGTGAATCATTAACAGGAAAATTTAGAGTATTTGAATGATAGATTAAATGTCAACTTATTTCCCTAATCATATTAGGCATGCTATTTCTTGTTAAATAAAATTTTCTATAGTTTTAAAAATAATTTTTAATATTATTAGAGCAGTAAATGCAAACCTTAGAAAGAATACTTGATTATTATGCTAGAAAACTTATGATATGAAAAATAAATTTGAGTAAAAGATTAAAAATAATTCTAGTATTCTCTGGTAGCATAGCAAATTTTTAATAAGTTTCCCTTTGAATAATATGTCCACCTAAAGGTCTACTGCAGAGAGTTAATTGGTGGCCCATATTGGCCCAGGAGGGTATATTACAGTTACATCAATGCACAGTGGGATGTCCCAGTAAAACTAAATATAAGTCAGCTTTGATTCCTTTGCTCAGAACCATCTAACCTAATTTTAGATAGCCTGGATCTTCCTCTGAGCAACTTTGTGGGAAGCATGTTCTGAGTCTATTGTCCTGGAAAGCAGAGCAAAATATACATCAGCTGACCTTTAAATAATTGCATTTTGAAATAATATAAAAGAGGAAAGGATTGCACACATTCACAAATACACACAAATATACACCTCTGTCTCTACCTTTTCTAAGAAAATTAAAATGCTACAATATCTAATGGATATTGCTTTAAAAATAAAACCAATACCATTAAAATCAGACTATTACAAAATTAGGCAACAACTCAAGAGTGTGGAGCATTCTTAGTGATGCCCCCACTCCCGCAAATACTTAGCTACTGTAAACTCCACAGTATTTCTACTCCACTTTCTAACCATATTGATTCTTAAGTATTTTTGTTTGAAATTCACTTTTTCAATTCCAACATTACTCATCTGTTCTGTGAGCCGTGTGGAAGTGAAGAAAACAAACAAAGCACTAAACATTTCAGACAGGGCAATTAAACATGTGGTTTCTCTAGACACAAATTACAGCATCAGCATTTGCAGCTCAAGACACCATTGATGAATCAGCCTAAAATAAAGTCTTCTGTGGAGCTGATACTTTATTTTGCACATACTCTACCAAGATTACATCATCATTGCTAAATCCATGACCTAGTAATATTTTGTTAAGAATTCCGAAGTTGAGGCATTTTTATTGAAGTCATGAAAACAGAGGATGCCAGACCCTACCCAAGGGGTTGAAAATTTCTGTTGCATTTTTCCTTTTCAGCACATAAAAATAATAGTAACATCAACTGTGATCTGTAGAAATCAACATCATGGATTCAGGTTAGGAGAAAAGTGAAAGTGAAAGTGTAAGTCACTCAGTAGAGTCCGATTCCTTGCGAACCCATGGACTATACAGTCCATAGAATACTCTAGGGGGTAGCCTTTCCCTTCTCCAGGGGATCTTCCCAACCCAGGGATAGAACACAGGTCTCCCTCATTGCAGGCGGATTCTTTAACAGCTGAGCCACAAGGGAAGTCCAAGAATACTGTAGTGGGTAGCCTATCCCTTCTCCAGCAGACCTTCCCAACTCAGGAATCCAACCAGGATCTCCTGCACTGCAGGCAGATTCTTTACCAACTGAGCTATCAGGGAAGCCCCTGGTTAGGAGAAACTGTCTATACAAATAAAGGGATGTTTTGTTTACTATTCATAATCTCAAAAAGAGCTGTATGAATATATGAAAATATCAAACATATTATGCATAAAAGTAAATAAAATTATAGCAAAGAATAAAATGTAACAATATAAGGTAGAAAAACAAAAATATTCCTTAGGATACCATGAAATGTGTTAGCAATTTGAAGAGGTAGAAAGAAAGTAAATGTCACAATTCTATCCCAATAAATCTGGTTGACATTATTACTGAAATAACAGTTGACATATAAGCAGATGATTCTATTTTGTTCATTACAGAGCCCTACTATGGTGCTTGGCTTATATTAAGCACTCAATAAATATTTATTGAATAAATCCAACGTACTACGTGGTCTTTACAAGAAACCTTTAGTATTATTGTTATTGTTTTATTTTTATGATTCCTATTTTACAATTTAATCCTATTAACATTCTACAAATGAGAAATCAGAATCTGAAATGACCTATTCAATCCTGACTCTAAACCTGAGCACTAGCCACTATACCATTCTGTCAACTACAAATTGGCACTTGCCATGGGTGATTGTCATCTACCTCCACAGGATTAAATCATGTGGTACTGCAGCTGCTGACTTTCAATACCCCCTTGAAAGGAGTTCAGGACAGAAATGAGGCACTTTATGCTCTGGGAAAGGACAGGTCTTCAGATAGTTAGATATTTTCAGGAGCCAATTTTACGAGCCCAATTCTTTTATCTCCATATCTAGAAAAGCACTAAAATCCTTCAAGGTGATGACTGTTTCTCATGAAAGCTTCATGAGACTAGCAGAAAGCTTCTCAAGACTAGAAGAAAGCTTCTGGAAAAATATGTGCTTGATTAAATGTACTCTCCCTTCACCAAAATCACATGTATATGGTCCTTTCCTCCTACCTCTTTGGAATAGTTTCTCAGAACTATCTGAGGTGCTATCTACTGTGTTGCAGTCCTCATTTTGCTCCAAAATAAAACTTAATTCACAACTTCCTCAAGTTGTATGTTTTTTAGGTCACCATTTCCATCTCTTGTTAAAAACACAGTAAAACTGTAAAACCTGTTTCCTATATGAAACTGTATGTGGAAAGAAGGGTCAATAAATGTTAGAGATCACTATGAGTTGGGCCGGTAACCAAAATTTCATGAAGGACACAGCTAAAAATCACAAAGCAGCTAAGATTAAAAAAAAAAAAAAAGAGGGAGATGATATCTAAAGGTGGCCTGAGCAAAGAAGGCACAAAGGCACAACTGACACTGAAGGTCAGCTAATGGTCAGCTCTGGCTGCTGCATAGGGTAGCCTGTGTGGATGGGATTCCCTGGAGCTAGCACATAAAGTACTCAAAGCACTGTGGGGAAATGCAACAGTCAGAAGTCATTAGTATGTTAGATGGGCAGAAATACTAAAGGTCTGGAAGCTTTTCGAACCACAGATTAGAAATAAACCAGAGGCAAAGGGTGCCAGGTAAATCATCTTTAAGAGAAATTGTGATATTAAGGGCTATGTAGGGTTTAGTACAACTCATCCAGGAGATATGTGAGGCTACAAAAATCTAGAAGAAAATTATCTTACGGACAGATGAATTGAGCCAAATAATTTAGAAGGAAGACATTTCAAAAACAAAGGCTTGCAGAAATATCAATCTAAGATAGAATCATGGGAATGGTATAAAAGAGTATATTTCAGTCACAAGGAAAACAAGTCAGAAGCCCTGTATGAACTGGACTCAACCACCTTGAGTGTTACATATATTAAATCTGTTTGGTGGCATTATGTTTCACATGGCAGCCCTAGTTGTTTACCTCATAACAAAGACTTTTGGCATAGCAGTGAATGTCACATTGAAGAACCATCTTCTGATCCGGGTGTATGGAGACCTGCAAATACATGTACGCAAAAATTGTTGCTAAAAGCAAAGGAAAATGCATTCCTGGGTAAAAGGAACTCTTGTAACAAATGGTTCTGATTGGGTCACAAAAATGGGCACTGAAAGACACAGAAAAGTATCTTGAAGACAGACTATAAAAACCTTGAATGTCTGATGAAGAATCTGGAAATTTTTTTCTAGGAAATAAGAGGCAATAAAGATTTTGACTTGGCCAATACTCTTATAAAAGCACCACTTTCAGGAAAACGAATATGGCAGCAGTATGACCCGTAAATCAAAGTTAAAAGCAAAAGATATCAGTTAGGAAGCTACTGTAACAATTCAGAGGCAAGGAAAATAAGATGCAAATTATACCCTTGCCTGTAAGAATTCAGAGAGTTTTGGAATATTGCAAAATGGGGAATGATAGTGGGTTTTAAAACCCGTAAGAGAAATTCTAATAAAAATGATGAGTCCTTATATAGAGTGTTGAAGAAAAGACAGACACAAATGCACAAATATACACAGATCATACTTTATGTACATTGACAAAGGTATTGCCTTACAGACATAGCAAGCATATCAATTTTTTTTACTTTAGATATAAATTTCAAAGCTGTGATACTAAGTGATATGTATAAGTCTGTATTATTCAAACTATATGCATTCTATATAGCAGATGTTTTGTTAAGTTTTTTTGATAAGTCTAAGAGATAGCCTTGTATAACAATGCTGAATGTGCAGAATGATATTTTATTTCAGAAAACACATCAAAGTAAATTTATATATTTATATTTTCTATTAAAAACTGAACTTTAGCCAACACAAAGATATTTAAATAACCCATAATGTATTAATAAATATCATTTTGTGATAATGATGACACAAAAGGTAGACTTTTTTTAAGGGATGATGTGGATTTGCACTTAATCCCCTGTGCTGCTCATCAGCACATATATGCTCAGAGAAAGGTCCCAGGAAGAGTGCATCTACACTCCAGAGCCAACTAGCCCACCTTGGAATCAAACTCTTCATTCTGGCCTCATTAGTGCAAGCTCTTCTCAACTGGCTTCCAACCCAGCTGGATTTTTAAACCTGAAGTTAAGATTTTCTTTCATTTTTTTTCCCATTTGGTGGAATGAAATGTATTAATTTATTAAATTAATGAAATGAAATGTATTAATTTAATAAATTAATACAAATACTTGTGGAAAGTACAATCACCAGATATTTTCACTCCAAAATACTAATTAATTAATTAGTAACAAACACTAGTTAAATAATTAGTATAGGTTAAAATTAACTCTAAAATAGGTAATTTATACAACTAGAATTGAGGGTGATATCACATTCAGATTAAAGAAAGACAATTCATCATAGCTTTATTTAGATACCTAAACAAATAACAGTATTTGGGTTGTTCTTATGAAAACCTGTTCTAATTTTCAAACTACACTAGACTAAAACAATACTTCCACATAAGATTTTGAGCACAGACTTCTAATATCTTTTAATTCTTCCATCCCACCACTGCTATTCTGTCAGACACCTACAATATGATAAATTAAAAATGAACATGTTTATCTCGACTCTGAAATTACAAATTTTATTGTAATTTGGAGGATTTGAGGTCTTATAATATCTGTCAGTTGATGCTTTTTGCTATTGCTATGACTATTGCTTTTGTTCTAATGAACTAAAAGTAACAAATATTTATGAATAGGCAAATTTACTTTTCATTTATATAAAGTTGTGAACCGATGAGAACAATTTTTCACAGATAAAGTTACTTAGATTACATACCAAACTTGATACTTTGAAAAATTTTAATCACATAGAGTAGACAATTCTATCTTGACAGTTCTACTCTGCTTTTAAAATATTTTCATTAGCAATGATGAAATAATTAAAATCATGGAAGAATCAACTAATGTATCTCACTGGAACATTCCATTATTATCAACAGTGTCAGAATCTGGTCTAATCTGAAAATCTAGATGAATGTTTGTGTCATCTTGCTTCTTTCTGCCTATGACATTGTCTTCTTGTATAAGTGGTTCTATTTATGGCATTACAGTAGTGCTCACTCACATGGCAGGCACTAATCTGAAGAATATGACATTAAAAAAAAACAGTATAGCCATATGCACTTGAGTGTCAAAAGATAAAACAGACATGTTTTAATGTCTAATAAGTAGATATATCATTTATACATTTTCAATATGATGGTTTCTAATTTCTTGCTTCTATACTAGTATTCCTATATTCCTGTATTTCTTTCTAACTGAATTCACAGAGCCTTGACAGAGATTTAAATAAATGGGAATGTTTTATTGTACTAACACCTGGCCCGTTTGTTTTCATTGCAATACACAAGCCAGTTGTGCTCAAATTCACCATCTGAAGAACAATGTGCAAATAGTGAAAACAGGCTGGCAGAAATAGCATGCTAAAGGGAATAACTTTGGGCAACTCTGAAACAGTAACATAATCACAACATTAGTCAGCTATGATATGCTAATAAACACTAAATGACCCTTCAGGCATTCCATAGAGTAGAATTATTTAAACCTATATTCCACACTTCTAGTTTAACTCTTATCACTCAAATTACTTGCTTTGTCCTTGCCTAAATAATTTTCTCTGTGCTTGTTAGGGCAAATATTTTTTGTTTTGTTTGGGTATCCTAATCCAAACCCAAATCATGATACATGCTTTGAAGAAGAATTAATGCTTTCGAACTGTGGTGCTGGAGAAGACTCTTGAGAGTCCCTTGGACAGCAAGGAGATCAAACCAGTCAATCCTGAAGGAAATCAACCCTGAATATTCATTGGAAGGACTGATGTTAAAGCTGAAGCTCCAATACTTTGGCTATCTGATGCGAAGAGCTGACTCAATGGAAAAGATCCTGAAAGATTGAAGGCAGGAGAAGGGGATGAGAGAGGATGAGATGGTTGGATGGCATCATTGACTCAATGGATATGAGTTTGAGCAAACTCTGCGAGATAGTGAAGAGGAGTGAAGCCTGGCATTCTGGAGTCCATGGGATTGCAAAAAGCCCTACACAACTGAGCCACTGAACAGCAATGTAGCTAACAGAATACTCTATATGTTATTTTCCCTCCAAAATTTCAAACACTTTTCATAGTTTAATCTTATCAAATACAACAAAAAACATGACAATATATCAGAAGCAAACATGCAAAATTACAGAAATGCACATTTGCTTCTCCCATAATAAAAATAATACTGATAAACTCAAGCTATACAAAATATTTCACATTGACATAATAAAATAAAATGAAGCTCAGCTGGATTCATGGCTTTGTACAATTTTAAATAGTAAGGCATAAATCAATAAACTTGCTTCTTTTCTTTTCTTTCTTTCTTTCTTTTTTTTTTTTTCCTCACTTGATCTTATTTAGGAAGGTTCTTCTACTACAGATTTTGTTTAAGGGAATAAGACCAGGTTCGCAGTATGCAAAAATTCAGCCTGACTCTGGGAAAGCTCAATCACAAACTAAACTTGGAACTGCCCAGTGGCAATAAGCATAGAATGCCAAGATAGACAAAGAAACCTGTATAACACTAAAACATAAAGAAGGGTGTTCCTGGCATATGAAATTATTTTCTCTCCTACTAGAGCCAATTTCTTGCATATTAGTGATGCTTTTTAAATGTGAGTCACTGTAACAAGTGAAAACAAATGCATGAAACACATGAAATAGAGGGGGCAGGGGGAATTTGAAGAGATGTGTTATATCATTATCAAATAAATTATTTGGTCAAAACTATATGATCTCTCTCAACATCATAGCATTATCTTGAGACAAATATAAAGACAGGTAAATACACTTATTTGCACATTACAGTAATTTGCTTCCGAATTGTTTTGAAATAGTTGTATGCATAACCAACAAAATACCATATTTATTAATTTTAAACAGATTATCACACAATCTTAAACATACTAGGAATTAGGCATTAATATCTCTGTTTTAGAGATGAGGTCAGTGATACTTGGAAGGAGTAAGTAAGCTGCCCAAGATCTAAATACAGATGTCTCTGATTTCAAAATTATCTTTTAATTTCATAATATTAACTGCAATGAAATATACTATATAAAATTACCTTATCAGGAGTAATTTCAAGAAGTAATACTAAAATCTCAGTTATGTGTATTGAGCAGTGAGTATATAAGTTAAGCATGAATAAAATCTAAAACAATTTTTATGGAGAGAAGAACTTTAACAGAAATAACTAGAAAAATTATTTAAACATCTTTACATATATAACATAACATTATGTAGCTCATATTTCTTTCAATATCTATTTCAGATGAGGCCACCATTAAAAACAGCATCGCAGAGAAATCAAAAGAAGACATATTTTTAGTTACTTAATCAACCAACCCTGCCCTATCTTTGGACTTCCTTTTGGGTAAAATTATAAATGACTTGTTTTCGATTTCAGTAACTTGAGCTTGAGAACATAATTAATGCCCATTGTTACACAGAGGTGGAGAGACAGTAACATCAATATAAATTTAGTAATTAGGAGAGATGTTATTTGGTTCAGATAACTTTCACTATGCATAGTTATTTAACGATAGTTTTTCTATCCCAACAAAACCATGGTCAAGATATTGAGAATAGAAGTAAGAGATACTGATTTTCCTCAAGAAGCTACTGGGCTTTACACATTGCAGATAAATTTAACAAATCACAGAATGTTAGAAGTTACTTAACTCAGTGATCTGCTTTGCCACACACGGAATCTGAAGTCAAACAGCTAGTGGCAATGTGCAGTAGAGACCTGAACTTTTATTTCCAAGAAGAGAAATAATGTGGTAGAATATAGTCTACTCTAGAGTTACCTGGAAGGGAATTAAAAAATAATGCTTCAGTATCTGGATTAGATAAGCCAAGACATTTTATTCCTCATGGCACAGTCTTTAATCATGTAAAGTAAATATAATATTAAACTTGAATATTTATTTGCATTTGTGTCTTCTACAATATTTTATCTTTTTAAGCCTCCCAGAATAAAGCAATATTTGCAACTAGATATGGTGTTGTGACTAATTTCTGGCCAATAGGATACAAACGTGTTTCCTTTCTAGAATGTTGCACTAATATGTGACCAAATATGCTCCTTCTTTTTCTCATTTCTCCTGCTATTTCAAATGTGCACACGTTGACTGGGTCAGTAGAACCCACTCATAGAGACAGAAGAACGAAGAACTGGAGGCATTTTGGGTTCTACATAACTATTTATTAATAGCTACCACTCCAGTCCTGAATGCTTGCGTATAAGAGAAGTCAACATTTAAGTCAATATTTGGGGAGGTTCTCTGGCACTTCCAGGCAAATAGAATACTAATGCCTGGGCTTCTCAGGTGGTGTTCGTGGTAAAGAACACGCTGGCAAATGCAGGACACATAGGAGATGCAGGTTCAATCTCTGGGTCTGGAATATCCCCTAGAGGAGGGCATGGGAACCCACTTCAGTATCCTAGAGAATCCCATGGACCAAGCAGTCTGGAGGGCTACAGTTCAATAGGGGTTGCAACGAGTCAGACAGACTGAAGCGATTTAGCTTGCACACATGCCCACTTGTGTGTGTGTGTGTGTGTGTGTGTATAAGTTTAATCAGAAAGGATTTGTAAAAAAAAAATAAGATAAATATGTTTCAATTCCATAACTACCACTGTTTTAGTCTCATCTTGTCTCAGTTATATGACTGGAAACTAACCCAATAACATTGGGAACATGTTGACAAATAACACACACAGACATGTCTGACACACATATACACACACACACACACACACCACTCACCCAGAGAGAGAGAGAGCATACCCAAAACTCTTGAATAAAGGCTCTAATAATCATTTGCCTCTCTGCACTATAAAACATTATGCTGATTATTTAACAACAACAACAAAAAAGCTGCACCAGGAAAGGACATCGTTTGAACTTGAATGAAGGGTACTGTACTGCTTTAAATAAAGGAGCTTTTCAAAGAAACACAAATGATTCTTTAATCTATTATGTCGAATAAAATCTAATTGGATGTCTTTTAAAAACATTGTGCACCTTTGTCTTGACCCCAAACTGAGAGTGGATTATTGGACTTACAAGAACCCAGTGTTTCAATTTTTGTTATGAAGCTGCCTGCTCCACTCCTATCAGCAACACTCTTCTAAACTCTCAGCACTACAGAACTCCAATATGGGAACTATTAGGTAAAACTATTATTCTAACACTTTGGTTGAATGAACATTTCTCAAAGATGAATGTAGAGATCATTAGATCAAAAACTTATATTCTGGACTAAACCAAACTCTTTCCTATCTTCTTCCTCCTTTCTCGCTCCCTCCCTTTCTTCCTCATTCACCTCCTTGGCATCTTCATCAAATAAATTTTGGGATTCATATAAAGGATTTTCACTGTATTATGTAACCCTAAACTAAAGCAAGGATAAAAAGTGATTTTCTATCTCTCAGATAGAAATTATGAAAATAAGAAAGTTCTCATTTTGCTACAGCTTCCAACTATCTTCCCTCTTGAGTAGTTAAATAGAAGAGTTATTTAGCTATTTAAATGTATTGTTTTACAAAATTTACCACATATAAAAGCAGATGTCCAAGAACATGGTGTTTATATTCTATTTTCAT
The DNA here is from genome assembly GCA_007570785.1 of Antilocapra americana. Lineage (NCBI taxonomy): Eukaryota > Metazoa > Chordata > Mammalia > Artiodactyla > Antilocapridae > Antilocapra > Antilocapra americana. Next base: position 2,236,523 of record ML660214.1, read on the forward strand.
AAATCTGTCAAACTAGCTAGGGATGCACAATGTAAGAGGTGAACTTTTCACACTTTGGTTGTGAAGCCAGTTCCCCTCTGAATTTAGTCTTCACAAAGGAATTATTCAACTATAGATCCAGATACTAGACACTGCAGGAAATCCAAGCCTAGGTTAATGATATCATGCACTGCAAATGCAATAAATATCTTCTCCTCTACATTGATTAGAACTTCCTTCCTATCTTCTCCACTATTCAGATTGCATAATTATGTTCTTAAGTATCTTTGAAAATTAGGTTGCTTCAATCTGAATACCTAAATGGTGATGCAGTTAGTTTTAATACTACAGAAGAGAAAAAGAAATTCTTTACTTCTACCAAATTTCATTATCTTCTCAATGCAAGGTTTTACTATATAAATATTTTAAAATAAACTATTGCTATGGTTGGGCATTTAATAAACATGCACTGTATACAAACAAGAATCTAAGTTGGGAGTTTGGGGTTACAAAATATCGATCCATGCCCTGACACAGATAACTTGATTCAATAAATACTGAATACCCATTCCATGAAGTTCAATTGTGCAGTAGTTTGAGCATTCTTTGGCAATGACTTTCTTAGGGATTAGAATGAAAACTGGCCTTTTCCAGGCCTGTGGCAGCTGTTGAGCTTCCCAAATTTGCTGACATAGTGATTGTAGCACTCTCACAGCATCATCTTTTAGGATTCGAAATAGCTCAACTGGAATTCCATCACCTCCACTAGCTTTGTTTGTAGTGATGCTTCCTAAGGCCCACGCGACTTCACGTTCTATGATGTCTGGCTCTAGGTGAGTGATTGCACCATCGTGATTATCTGGGTCATAAAGATATTTTTTGTAAAGTTCTTCTGTGTATTCTTGCCACCTCTTCTTAATATCTTTTGCTTTTAATAGGTCCCTACTATTTCTGTCCTTTATTGAGCCCATCTTTGCATGAAATGTTCCCTTGGTAGCCCTAATTCCCTTGAAGATATGACTAGTCTTTCCCATTCTATTGTTTTCCTCTATTTCTTTGCATTGGTCACTGAGGAAGGCTTTCTTATCTTTCCTTGTTATTCTTTGGAACGCTGCATTCAAATGCATATATCTTTCCTTTTCTCCTTTGCTTTTCACTTCTCTTCATTTCACAGCTATTTTTAAGGCCTCCTCAAACAGCCATTTCGCTTTTTTGCATTTCTTTTTCTTGGGGATGGTCTTTATCACTGCCTTCTGTACAATGTCATGAACCTCCATCCATAGTTCTTCAGGCACTCTGTCTATCAGATCTAGCCCCTTAAATCTATTTCTCACTTCTACTGTATAATCATAAAGGATTTAATGTAGGTCATATCTGAATGGTCTAGTGGTTTTCCCTACTTTCTTCAATTTCAGTCCTAATTTGGCAATAAGGAGTTCATGATCTGAGCCACAGTCACCCCCTGGTCTTGTTTTTGCTGACTGTATAGAGTTTCTTCTTTGGCTACAGAGATTATAATCAATCTGATTGAATGGCAATGCCAAAGAATGTTCAAACTACCACACAACTGCATTCATCTCACATGCTAGTAAAGTAATGCTTAAAATTCTCCAAGCCAGGCTTCAGTAATACGTGAACTGTGAACTTCCATATGTTCAAACTGGTTTTAGAAAAGGCAGAGGAACCAGAGATCAAATTGCCAACATCTGCTGGATCACTGAAAAAGCAAGAAAGTTTCAGAAAAACATCTATTTCTGCTTTATTGACTATGCCAAAGCCTTTGACTGTGTGGATCACAATAAACTGTGGAAAACTCTGAGAGAGATGGGAATACCAGAGCACCTGACCTGTCTCTTAAGAAATCTGTATGCAGGTCAGGAAGCAACAGTTAGAACTGGATGTGGAACAACAGACTGGTTCCAAATAAGAAAAGGAGTACATTAAAACTGTATATTGTCACCCTGCTAATTTAACTTTTATGCAGAGTACATCATGAGTAACACTGGGCTGGAGGAAACACAAGCTGGTATCAGGATGGCTGGAAGAAATATCAATAACCTCAGCTATTCAGACAACATCACTCTTATGGCAGAAAGTGAAGAATAACTAAAGAGCCTCTTGATGAAAGTGGAAGAGGAGAGTGAAAAAGTTGGCTTAAAGCTCAACATTCAGAAAACTAAGATCATGGCATCAGTCCCATCACTTCATGGCAGATAGATGAGGAAACAGTGGAAACAGTGGCTGGCTTTATTTTGGGGGGCTCCAAAATCACTATAGATGGTGATTGCAGCCATGAAATTGAAAGATACTTACTCCTTGGAAGGAAAGTTATGACCAACCTAGACAGCATATTAAAAAGCAGAGATATTACTTTGTCAACAAAGGTCCATCTAGTCAAGGCTATGGTTTTTCCAATAGTCATGTATGGATGTGAGAGTTGAACTTCAAAAAAAGCTGAGTGCCAAAGAATTGATGCTTTTGAACTGTTGTGTTGGAGAAGACTCTTGAGAATCCCTTGGACTGCAAGGAGATCCAACGAGTCCATCCTAAAGATCAGTCCTGGATGTTCATTGGAAAGACTGATGTTGAAGTTGAAACTCCAGTCCTTTGGCCACCTGATGTGAAGAGCTGACTCACTGGAAAAGACACTGATGCTGGGAAAGATTGAGGGCAGGAGAAGAAGGGTATGACAGAGGACAAGATGGTTGGATGGCATCACCAACTCAATGTACATGAGTTTGTGTAAACTCTGGGAGTTGGTGATGGACAGGGAGTCCTCGCCTGCTGCAGTTCATGAGGTCACAAAGAATCGGACTCAACTGAGTGACTGGACTGAACTGACAAAATTAAACTGATTAAGGATTTAGAAAAAAGGTGGATGGCATGGACTTCCAAGTTTCCAGTTCAGTTGAGCTCAAGATCAACTGAGATTTAACTGGGTATCATTAGAAGAATCTGGGAAATCAGGAGGTACAATTTACTAAAATGGAAACTAGGCTGAAATTTAGATTTAAAGGGATGAAACACAGCATATATGTGGAAATGTACAGATAGAAGTTGGAAGATATGGGCTGCTTCCTGTCAGAGAAGACTATTTGTAAATTTGACAGCTTCAGATTGAAAATCAGGTCTGAACATACACCTGTATAAATTCACTAACCAACAACAGGCAGAAAAATCTGGCTTTATAATTCATAAAGAAATATTTTCTTCAGTGAAAAAATAATAATTTGGATATTTATAGAAGTAGAGTTGAGATTAAGTTGAAATATAACTTCCATAAACCTTTCCAGCCTGAATCTGTCCCACCTTAAATATGTTATAGTCCCACAACAATGGCTTCTACATTCCATGACCATTACTAAGAATCACCATCTTGCCAGTGTGGTGTTTATTTGGTATGATCAGATGATTTAGAATATAATTATTTATTAACAGGCTGATCTATCTTTATTCTTGGCAGGGTATAAATACACACAAAAAGCTAAAAACTTCCTAGGTTTATCACTGAATATCAAATTTTTAAATTAAAATTATTATAATCGTCATCATTTTCATGTTACTGGTTGGTCTAGGAAAAAATTAGAAGAATCTTCCAAGTTGAGTGCTAAACAAAATTAACATGCAAGTGAAAGGATATCTATTCCTGAAAAGATATCTTTATCTAAAAGACACTGTACCTCTTTACTGGATTATATTGGATGGCAGATCAGCTGAGTTAATACTCCACTGAAAATACATAATTGTCATTGCTCTCATTAGCCTAGGTATGTCCCTTAGAAAGTCGATGTTAAAGAATGAGACATATCTTACTTTCTATATTTTTCAATAGTTAAATATTTAGATGGGATTTGGGGTATGCTCTACATGAAGCCTTTTTAAACATGCCTTGTGTTTCAATCATAAAATGGATAACAAAGGTAGACTCTGTGAAGCTACATTAGAGAATTTAATAAGTTCTATATACTTACAAATATCTATATAAATATCTATGAGGATATCTATTTAAATATCCTCAAAACCAAGTCCACATCTGCAGTGCTTCTCAATTAAAGATATACGTTTCCATTCAAAAAATGCTTTCTCACCTTTCATAAAAAAATTATTCCACAGGACAGCTTTCAATTGATGGTTTCATTTTGTTCAAATTAAATCAAATTATATAGATATATAATAAATCTTAACCATAGACACTGTACTATAAGCTTTACTGTCAAGCCAATAAATCAAAAGCAATATTTTGATTTGCCTATGCTGCTGCTGCTGCTGCTAAGTCGCTTCAGTCGTGTCCAACTCTGTGCGACCCAATAGACGGCAGCCCACCAGGCTTCCCTGTCCCTGGGATTCTCCAGTTAAGAACACTGGAGTGGGTTGCCATTTCCTTCTCCAATGCATGAAAGTAAAAAGTGAAAATAAAGTCGCTCAGTCATGTCCGACTCTTCACGACACCATGGACTGCAGCCCACCAGGCTCCTCCGTCCATGGGATTTTCCAGGCAACAGAACTGGAGTGGGGTGCCATTGCCTTCTCTGTGATTTGTCTATATTTCTTAGCAAAATTTACAATGTGGCTGAAAAAAAAATTCTGCTGTTTACCTTCAGTAGAGTTTTGTGGACTTTTGTAGGCCAGGGGGAGGGAGGGGTAAAGTTAGCAACAATGGCAAAATAAATGTGGAAAAGTTCTTTGTATAAGCTTATCAGAGAATCTTAGATTTTTCACATGGTAAAATTAACTTTTCTGTAATAATAAAATAATCTTATTGAATGCAGAGTCAAAAGTCTACCAAATTAACAATAGGATTCAGCAGTTGACCCTAACGGTTATTTTCAAGTTAATGTGTCTTTTTAATAGGAGTTAAAACAAAAATGTTATCCACTTTAAAAGCTTAAAAAAGATGTTAGCCAATAAAACTTTTTCATCAGGGAACACTATTTAGAGAATTAGAAGAATGTGTCTTGTTTTTAAGCTAAATGGATTAAAACTGGAAGAAATAGGTTTTCTGAAGAAGCAAGAACATTCACTGCAAAGAATGCTTGTGTACTTGACGTAAATTCTTATTTGCTAAATAGAAAATTGTATGTTTAATTTTTTTAATATTATATTAAAATATGAATGCATATCAATAATTAAATCTCCTTCATTAATCATTTCTCTACTTCATAGCAAGACAAAAAGGCTTTGCAGGATTTTTTAGTTAGCCTTGGCAATTAGGACTATATGTAAACAAATGACAATGAGGAGATTTCACGAAGTTAGCATCTAATTTGATGCCTTTATTGACCTTTATCGCCACTCCCGCTGAATCCTCAAGTTTCTATAAAAACTTCAAGCAAATTTATTGGAACAAATTAAGTTCTTCTAGGTTTTTATCAAGTCCTTTGTGTCTTTGAGAATATAGGGAACAAATGGGGTTTTTGTTTGTTTTTTGCCCAAAAGTTACTAAAGAAACAGAGGGAAAAAAAGCAACCTAAAGGAATGAATTTCTCACTCCTACTCAGTTGTGAGTTCTATAAAGGATTAACCCACACAAATGTCTGGGGTCCCAAGTACTATGAGAAAAATACATAATAGGTTCCAAAATGACCCTGAGTATATAATCAGGCATCTAACTATAAATGCTGTTTACATTGTATGTAGTAACAGATATGTGCCTTTAACTTCTACTTTTTCATACATTACATACTCAAGGAATATAACAGAATTCAACAAATATTGATACAAACCCATCTTCACTCTAGCTTTTCTAACAGAAAAGGTCAGTAGCCTTACCTATCAGAGGCAAGGAAATGGCATCTTTCACACTATATCGTAGTGTTAAACTGTGCTCTGCACCCACCTGAGTTCATGTCTGCAACACCAAAGAAGACTAAAATCAATATTAAATTGCTAACTCTGAATATTAATAAATGGTTTCTTCAGTAAAATAAAGACTGATAAGCTTGAGTGTTAGCTTAAGTGAATAGCCTATTCTCTTTCCCTTTCTATATTTGCTTTTGCCAAACTTCACTCAGGCTGGGAATAATCATAATAATTGGAAACAGAGGAAGGAAATAGCTGATGCTGCTAGGCAAGATGAAATCAATCTGCAACTCAAGTAATACTAAATATAAGCTCCACATGAACATACTAGAACAAAACACCTGAGATAAGACCATTATTTGGAGCCAAATCCCCAAGTTCATATTTTACAAGTAGATACATTTTAGAAATGCAATATTTATAAAGTATCTGGATGCCACTTGAGTGTAAACAAATAGCAGATTTATGTCAACTGTAGCAGTAGGATGAACAATTTCCTAAGGGGTAAGGAAGAAGTCAAATAAATGTTTGATCCCTGAAAAAACATTCACATAAAGGGATAATGCACTGAACTTTCAAGTTCACAAAATAAAATTTGTTTAAAAACTTCAGAAAGCATAAAATCACTGGTAAGGGAATTTTTAATTCTTTGTCATCTGTAGGATTTGTTTCTACCTGTATTTTAACATGGTTCTATTATAGTATTTTTATGGTTGCCAATTGTGTATGTTATGCAATATTGAGACAGTTAAATAAGAAATACTATAACATGTCTAAGATTCTTATGATTTCAATATGAAAATTAGTGATTAATTTTGAAGTGTTTGAATCATTCCAAGATAGGAAGAAAGAAAAGAAATGAGTGTCATCTCTATCAGAAAGTCTGAAGCTTTGGAAAGGAAAACAGAATTAGAAAAAATGACACAACATTTGGGTATTATAACTGTTTGATATGCAGTTTTGAGTACCCATCTAGGGTACTGGATCATTAATTATCTAGACTCTGTCCTGTTCTGTTTCAGTAATACAGTAAAGTTGATAACAGTATGGGATTTTAAGTCAGGCTATCATTTAGTACTGAGTGACCTTTGGCTTTATGCTTCCGTTTCCTCAGTTTTAACTGAGATGATAAATATCACTTTCCTCATAGTGTTAACATGAGACTTTAATGAATGTAATTAGATATAGAGTGGGACTTATCTGTTTTTGTGGAATGTTGCTTTAGAGCTAAGGATAATGGGAAATAAGCCAAGTCATCAATCACATCCACAGTAAAACCAGCCTAAAGACCATCACTCCCAACAAACCAGATGAGAAGATTATGTATTTGAAAAAAAAAATCCTCAAGAAAGATTTCTTGAAGGGAATCTTAAAGGACAATGAAGTCTCATTTCCCCTTCCTTCCCTAGACTGTGCAGCACATAAAAAGGTGATACTTCATGAGGGTCACTCCCAGGCTACCTATTCATTTAATTCAGTCACAGTTGCCCCACCTGCTACTCTCAAGCAAAGTGTGAGAGCATTCTTGGAAGAACTTGAAAGATTTTCCCAAAATCCTAGAGATAGTATAAAGACAGGGATTTATGCCCAGTTATCACCAGAGAACGGGCTTCCCTGGTGGCTCATCGGTAAAGAATCTGCCTGCCAATGCAGGAGATGCAGGTTCAATCCCTGGTCAGGAAGATCCCCTGGAGAAGGAAATGGCAACCCACTCCAGTGTTACTGCCTGGGAAATCCCATGGACTAGAGGAGCCTGGTGAGCTATATAGTTCATGGGACCACAAAAGAGTCAGACATAACTTAGTGACTAAACAACAACAACAACAATTGCCAGAGAAACCTGAAGGTGGGTGCTTGAGTGAAGCTGTCCATGATACTGGAGCAAGAAGAGATGTGGCTGAATTTCCACAACATGATGAGTCAAGAGTATATGAAGTTTTCCTCCTCCTATGACCTGACCTCAGAGGAGACTAGTAGAAGACGAATGAAGTGGAGTAAATAAAGAGAAGAAATGAACCACACTAACCTTTTCGAATTTTCATAGGCTTTAGAATGTTGTGTTATTTTCTACTGTACAGCAAAGTCAATCAACTACATGTTTACATATACCTTTTTTTTTTTTTACTTCCTCTTCATTTAGGTCACCACAGAGCATTGAATAGAGTTCCCTATGCTATACAGTTGATTCTCATTAATCACCTATTTACACAGAGTACCAACAGTGTATATATGTCAATCGCAATCTCCCAATTCATCTCTTATTATTGAGTTCAAGAGTTCCTGATCAAGACTGAGCTTAAAAGACAGGAGAAAGTTTCAATTGAACGCAAGAAAGTTTGTATTTTGAACAGATTACATTTTTTTTTAATACCTGAAAGTGAGAATATTATGGATTGTGAAAGTAAAAACAATTAAAAGGTGAGGCAGTAAGGTTTTTAGTAAGGCAGGGGTAAGTGAGAGAAAAATAATTTTTTCTTGTTTGTACCCTTTGAGCCCAACCTGTTTAATACACTAATCACATGAGAAAGTATATGTGGCTAGGATGTAATAAGTGGTCAACACACTCTTTCTGTTTTTATTACTGAATATTTTTATTAATTGTCCCTAAGTAACTTCAACAATGCTCACACTGCAGGATTAAGTTAGAAGTGAACTTTCAAGTTCAACATGAATAACTTCAGGAAATGTAACATAAATATTTAAACTCAAAAATAAGAAAATTAATTGATTTACCTATCAACCAAATACATCAAAATATCAAGTTGAAAAAAAAGATAAAGTAATCTCAGTAAAAAAATATGTATTGCATTTTTCTTGACTGAGCTCTTATTTCTGATTACTCAATTTAAAAATATTTTTAAAAGGATGGGCCACAAATACAATTTTATTACTAATTTACTATGAAACACTTAATCTACCACATCTACGTTTACCTTAGTCCTCAAACAGAGCAATTTACTCTGCTAGAACAGCCTAAAACAAGTCTCTTACTAGATGAAAACCTCCCTCCTGGAGCAAAAGAACTAATTTAATCCTCCCTATAAAGAAAATTTCAGTGTAACTAACCTTCTAAGCTACATTCTGATACTGGAGGTCTACGGCAATGTCATTCTGCTTCCATCATTAGTAGCTAAGCTCTCTCGGATATTAATGGGCAACCTGGCTTTTTGCAGGGCTTATACTATTTTGAATCAAATAAGCATAGGTTACACATGTTATATATGCTTAACAATTTAACACATAACTTTCAAATTAAACAGATTTCCTTCAAAACAGTTTTAGTGTAAGGATGGAACTGAGACACTAGGGAAATTTTGTGAGTTAATCAGGGGCAAGAATGCATCTAAGAACAAAATAGGGCATATCTGGAGGGAAAAATAACTTTAAGCAAAGTAAGTCTCATAATGGATGAGGTAGGTAGTGATCATGTTGCCAAAATTCTACCACAATATAATATAAAGATCTGTCAGTTCAGTCACTCAGTCATGTCTGACTCTTTGCGACCCCATGAACCGCAGCACGCCAGGCCTCCCTGTCCATCACCAACTCCTAGAGTTTACGCAAACTCATCTCCATTGAGTCGATGATGCCATCCAGCCATCTCATTCTCTGTCGTCCACTTTTCCTCCTGCCCCCAATCTTTCCCAGAATCAGGGTCTTTTCCAATGGGTCAGCTCTTTGCATCAGGTGGGCAAAGGATTGGAGTTTCAGCTTCAACATCAGTCCTTCCAATGAACACTCAGGACTGATCTCCTTTAGAATGGACTGGCTGGATTTCCTTTCAGTCCAAGGGACTCTCAAGAGTCTTCTCCAACACCACAGTTCAGAAGAATCAATTCTTCGGTGCTCAGTTTTCTTTACCGTCCAACTCTCACATCCATACATGACCACTGGAAAAACCATAGCCTAGAACATAGCACAACATTAAAACAAATATAGAGTTTATGCAACTATCTGAACTGTAATCAATGCTGTAGAATACTGAGGACTCCTATATTTCTTCTCCATATTTACTCCATATTTCTTCATTTTATTCATATTTCTTCTCCAAGAAATACTCCATATTTCTCCTCCAAAATGCTTTTCCTTACCTTTTATTCCGATTACATAATGGATGCTATCTTTAAAAGATGAAAGAATCTTCTTCTAATGATTTTTAACTTAGGCCACATACACGTACCACAGGATGAACTACTTGAGGATGTAGATGATATCTTAATGAAGTCATATTCATCTTTTTGTCACCAGTCTCTAGTTCAATGCCAGACAGAAAATAGGTTACCAATAAACGTTCTCTAAATAATAACTTACTTTTGCATTCCAGTCCCCTATAATGAAAAGAACATTTTTCTTGGGTGTTAGAAGCTCTTGTAGGTCTTCATAGAATCATTCAACTTCAGCTTCTTCAGCATTACTGGTTGGGGAATAGACTTGGTTTATTTTGATACTGAATAGTTTGCCTTGGAAATGAACATAGATCATTCAGTCATTTTTGAGATTGTACCCAAGTACTGCATTTCGGAATCTTTTGTTGACTATGAGAGCTGCTCCATTTCTTCTAAGGGATTCTTGCCCATGGTAGTAGATACATTGTTATCTGAGTTAAACTCACCAACTTCAGTCCATTTTAGTTCACTGATTCCTAAAATGTTGATGTTCACTCTTGTAATCTCCTGTTTGACCACTTCTAATTTAACTTGATTCATGGACTCCAGGTTCCTATGCAATGTTGTTCTTTACAGCATCGGACTTTACTTTCATCACCAGTCATACCCACAACTGGGTGTTGTTCTTGCTTTGGCTCCATCAGTTCATTCTTTTTAGAGTTGTTTCTTCACTGTTCTCCAGTAGTACATTGGGCACCACCAACCTGGAAAGTTTGTCTTTCAGTGCCCTATGTTTTTGCCTTTTTATAATTTTCATGGGGTTCTCAAGGCAAGAATACTAAAGTGGTGTGCCATTCCCTTATCCAGTGGACCATGTTATTTCAGAAATTTCCATCATGACCCATCCATCTTGGGGGGCCCTACAGAGTATGTCTCATGGTTTCACTGAACTAGACAAGGCTGTGGTCCATGTGATCAGCAAAAACAAGACTGGGAGCTGACTATGGCTCAGATTATGAACTCCTTATTGCCAAATTCAGACTTAAATTGAAGAAAGTAGGGAAAACCACTAGACTATTCAGGTATGAAATAAATCAAATCCTGTATGATTATACAGTGGAAGTGACAAATAGATTCAAGAGATTAGATCTGATAGACAGAGTGTCTGAAGAATTATGGGCAGAGGTTCATGACACTGTACAGGAGGCAGTGACCAAGACCATTCCCAAGAAAACGAAACGCAAAAAAGCAAAATGGTTGTCTAAGGAGGCCTTACAAATAGCTGAGAAGGGAAGCAAAGCTAAAGGCAAAAGAGAAAAGGAAAGATATACCCATCTGAATGCAGAATTCCAAAGAATAGTAAGGAAAGATTAAGAAAGCCTTCCTCAGTGATCAATGCAAAGAAATAGAGGAAAACAAAAGAATGGAAGAATGGGAAAGACTAGAGATTTCTTCAAGACAATTAGAGTACCAAGGGAACTTTTCATGCAAAGATGGGCTCAATAAAGGACAGAAATGGTAGGGACCTAACAGAAGCAGAAGATATTAAGAAGAGGTAGCAAGAATAAACAAAACAACTGTACAAAAAAGATCTTCATAACCCAGATAACCACGATGGTGTGATCACTCACCTAGAGCTAGACATCTTGGAATGTAGAGTCCAGTGGGCCTTAGGAAGCATCACCACATACAAAGCCAGTGGAGGTGATGGAATTTCAGTTGAGCTATTTAAAATCCTAAAATATGATGCTGTGAAAGTGCTGCACTCAATATGCCAGCCCATTTGGAAAACTTAGCAGTGGCCACAAGACTGGAAAAGGACAGTTTTCATTCCAATCCTGAACAAAGGCAATGCCAAAGAACGCTCAAACTACCACACAATTGCACTCATCTCACAAACTAGCAAAGTAATGTTCAAAATCCTCCAAGCAAGGCTTCAATACTATGTGAACCTTGAACTTTCAGGTGTTCAAGCTGGATTTAGAAAAGGCAGAAGAACCAGAGATCAAACTGCCAAAAAGCAAGAGAGTTCCAGAAAAACATCTGCTTTATTGACTATGCTAAAGCCTTTGACTGTGTGGAAAATTCTTAAAAAGCTGGAACAACCAGAGCACCTTACCTGCCTCATGAGAAATCTGTATGCAAGTCAAGAAGCAACAGTTAGAACAGGACATGGAAAAACACACTGGTTCCAAATTAGGAAAGGAATACGTCAAGGCTGTATACTGTCACCCTGCTTATTTAACTTATACACAGAGTACATCATGAGAAATGCTGGGCTGGATGAAGCACAAGCTGGAATCAAGATCGCTGGGAGAAATATCAATAACCTCAGATATGCAGATGACACCACACTTATGGCAGAATGCAAAGGGGAACTAAAGAGCCCCTTGGTGAAAGTGAAACAGGAGAGCGAAAAAGTTGTCCTAAAACTCAACATTCAGAAAACTAAGCTCATGGCATCCGGTCCCATCACTTCATGGCAAATAGATGGGGAAACAATGGAAATAGTGACAGACTTTATTTTTTGTGCTCCAAAGTCACTATAGATGGTGACTGCAGTCATGAATTTAAAGATGTTTGCTCCTTGGAAGAAAATTTATGACTAAGCTAGACAGCATATTAAAAAGTAGAGACATTACTTTGTCAACAAAGGTCCATTTAGTCAAGGCTATGGTTTGTCCATTAGCCATGTATGGATGTGAGAGCTGGACTACAAAGAAAGCTGAGCACTGATGAATTGATGCTTTTGAACTGTGCTGTTAGAGAAGACTCTTGAGAGACTCACGGACTACAAGGAGATCAAACCAGTCAATCCTAAAAGAAATCAGTCCTGAATATTCATTGGAAGGACTGATGTTGAAGCTGAAGCCCCAATAGTTTAGCCACCTGATATGAAGAGCTGACTCAGTGGAAAAGACCCTGATGCTGGGAAAGATTGAGGGTGGTAGGAGAAGGGGACGACAGAGGATGAGGTGGTTGGATGGCATCACCGGCTGGATGGACATGAGTTTCAGTAAGTTCTAGGAGTTGGGGATGGACAGGGAAGCCTCGTGTGCTGCAGACATGGTGTGGCAAAGTGTCAGGCACAACTGAATGACTAGACTGAACTGAAATAATAACGAGATCAGTTATAGCTCTAGAAAAATGGTGCTGGAACATTTCTGATGAGTCAGTTTACAATTATACACTCCTGAATCAATGGTTTAGACATCTGTAAACATTATACAGTTCAAAAAATATTTCAAATTGTTTCTGGCATGCATTGGTGGGTCTATTTTTGTAGTTGATTTATTTTCTTGATTATGTTCTATTTTGGATAATGTTAAAATAAATTTGCGTCCCACATACTTTACTTCTGAATGTTTATAATTTTCTGGAATTTAAAACAGAAGTCCAACCAGATAAAACTGAGTGAGATAATCTAGACATACCTAGAATTTGAGTGAACTTGTGTAATGAGAAAATACATCTTGGTTTACTCTCCAAATAGATTTCTGTATCTGAAAGATGTTCAGTAATGCTTTCCAAAACAATAAAATGGGAATAAAATAACTATTTTTCTACCATTTTTCCGTTACATCCTTCAAAAAATTTTGGTCTCAAAATAACAGAAAACCCAATCCAAATGGTTCAGCATATCTTATGCACTGTTAGCTCAATAACAAAAAGTCTTCAGAAAAGACTAGCTCTGGGCTCATTATTTTAGCACATCATCACTCAGTTCAGATTACCACTCAGTTCAGATTATCACTCAGTTCTGCCATTCTCCACCTTTCATCTTTCTCCTCAAGATCACAAGATGGCTCCAGTGGCTCCAGGTATCACCTCCATATATAGCAACTTTCATAGAAATATGAATATATTTGTCCTGGATCTTATTTCTGAGAAACTGAAAAGTTTCTCAGAAAGTCCACAAAGGGCTTCACTTTACTTTTCATTACTTAGAACTGGGTTATAAGCCATTCCCTAAAGCAGTCACTGGCAAAGAGATAGAATTACCATAGTTGATTTAGACTACCTTAAATTTATCCTCTTGGGATAAGGCTGACATAATACAAAGCATGTGGCACAGCGTCACATCAGTGTGTAGGCAGTTGAACAAAACTGGTATTATGTTCAGTAAGGAATGAGGGGATGGGAAAGAAGAAATGCATCCCAGGTAGACAGTCAACAATGTCTCTAATATCTTTGTGACTTTCTAAAGTCTATCTGAAAATATACTCAACAGAAGCAAACCTACTCAATGCAAAAAGCCAACTTCCCCAAAGATAAAGGGTCTTATGATGCTCTTACTACTAGACAATGAAGAATTTCCAACTAATTTTGATATAAGAATATAAAAGGATTTTTTTTTTTGACTCACAGTAGTATGTTAGCATACCGCTTGGGCTATCAGAGACATCATAAATTTTAAACAGTCTTTAGTAAAGCTTATGGTATGCTTCACAAATTCATATATATCCACTCCAAAGCAAATTAATTTGACATAAGGAAAATAGGTTTAAACTAAAACAACAACGTAATTCAAAATATCATATTCTCCATTTCATGACAAAACCCTTTAGAACTCAATTTAGCTTGGTTTTTCTTGACATTTTCAAATTCTCAGTAAAGCAACATTAGTACCTATATTTTAACTAGAAACTTATAAGTTAGGAATCATTTAACTTATTTTTAAATGATTAATTCTTTAGAATTATAATATATCATATATTAATTGGGCTTCCTTTATGGCTCAGCTGGTAAAGAATCCACCTGCAATGTGGGAGACCTGGGTTCCATCCCTGGGTTGGAAAGATCCTCTAGAGCAGGGAAAGGCTACCCACTTCAGTATTCTTGCCTGGAGAATTCTATTGACTGCATAGTCCATGGGGTCGCAAAGAATCAGACACAACTGAGTGACTTTCACATATACTCATAGCATGTTGGATTCAATCCTCTCATTTTATTCTGAGATATCTAAACCAGTGCAATTTACACTACTCTGTAAATATGTTATCAAGCTCATGAATAAGCACGCTCCTTATCTCTGTCCCTTCTTTACATTACATTATATTACATTAACATTAGGACATTATCTTAGGCATCCTAGCCCACCAGCCACTTGGTGATGTAAAAAAATGACTAAAATCCAAACTACCAAGCTATTATAATTTCTAACATATATGAAATACAGAAATGGCACTCGATGTCATTATGTCTTTTAGGTCTCTCATTATCATAGTTAATAAGGGTTTAAAAATACCAATCATAGTTGAAAATTTATGAGTGCCTGTGCAAGCTTTCTAGCTAGATTTGTCACTCATGGAATAATTTTATGTAACTCTTTCACTAAAACTAGACTGTCCGCTTACATGTATAAATGCTGTTCCAGGACTATCGACTTAAAAATTGGCACTGAGAGACTTCCCCAGCAGTCCAGTGGTTGAGACTCCTCACTCCCACTGTAACAGATTTGATTCCTGGTCAGGGAACTAGGATCTCACATGCTGCATGGTGTGGCCAAAAAATAACTTAAAAAAACTAGCATTGAGCTTTACTGTTTCAAAAGTGTGTGTGTGTGTGTGTGTGTGTGTATGCATTCATACACACATGTGTGGGTGTGTTTCATGTACACAAAGAAGCAGAACAGACAAATTTGCTATTCACTAGAGTGACTCTCCCACAATGAACTGAAGAAAAGGAAAGTAAAGGTACTTCTGACCAAAGAGGAAAATGAGATGATGTTAATTTTTCAGAAAAAATACTAAGAGGGACGATTTTAGATGGGTAAGAGCATCTTTGATAACATTCCTGCTCTTTCAGAGAGGAATAGACTTCTTTCTGTCTTATTAGACCTCAATCCTAATAAAATGGTCATCCACTAAGTACATGAGATACCAAGAGGCAAGATTACAGTTATTCATGGTCAGGGTGCTTTTGGAAATAAGCTGCAATTTTTGTGACCCTTTAAGTCTTGTTACTTATTTAATAGATAAAATTTGATATGTAAGGTCCTGTAAATCTGAGGTGTACAACACATGTTACTTTGAGACATTTATGTTTGTAATATGTTGCCAATGTAATGATTTTTATCACATTATATAATAAAAGATTACTGTATCTATTAATGCTTTTTTTTTTTTGAAGAAAGTGTGTAGTAAAGAGTTGCTTTAACATCCTTATAGCACAGACCGCAAAGAAAGACAAAGTGATTTCAACTGTGGACTGATCAGTATGCTTCAACAGATGCAATATTGGACATTTCATATCTCTGAAACTTGCTTATGCTTGCAATCCAGCTACTCAGATTTTGACAAGTTTAGGGTATGTTGCTAGATAAATCTGTGTATTTCTACAGCACTTGTTACCCTTGTATTAATATATATTCCAGCTAAGTATGTGCCTTCTTGTGCACAGTGATACAAAATACTAGGATAAGCACCATTGCTCACCTGCAAAATGAAAAATAAGTACTAAAATACATATATAAGTGGTTTTTGCACGTAACATTTTCACTTAGACATTCTCTATGATCTATCAAGTGACAATGTAAAGTGCAAACAGCCTCTATGCTACCTGTAATCCATGGCAATATAAATAAGTCATTGTAACATCTGGGAAGCTCATGTGTATTTTCTGTTGGGGGTGGCAGGGACTGCGCTGACTCTTTGTAGCTATGAAGGCTTTCTTTAGCTTCAGTGAGTGGGCTTTTCAATGCAGTGGCTTCTCTTGCTGTGGAGCAGAGGCTCTGGGCCCATGGGCTTCAGTAGTTAAAGCTCCCAGCCTCTAGAGCACAGGCTCAGCAGTTGCCGCGCACAGGCTTAGTTGCTCCACAGCATGTGGGATCCTCCTGCACCAGGGGCTGAACCTGTGTCTCCTGCATTGGCAGGTGGATTCTTTACGCCTAAGCCACCAGGGAAGCCCAGGAGCTCAAGTTTTAAGGAACGTTTTAAAACACAATGTAATGTAAAAATAGATAAATAAAAGATACACTCTTTATTAAACAAATTTGCTTCTTTCTATTTCATTTCAGAGTCACTTAATAAAACCCACGGCTGAGTCCACTTGTTTTACTTAGTGTGAACAGAATGCTAGATTTCTAATTTGTATTCACTCAAAACTTTGATATAGTTTCATGTATTTTGGCATCTAGTATTACTGCTAAACATCTAGAAAGTTTATTATCGTAGTGATAAAAAAAAAACTGAATGAGGCTTGAAACATCTGATCCAATTCTGAGAATATAAAGAAATACTATACTGTAAAAAAAAATGGGAATCAACATGTGATACTATATTATTAACTAAAGTATAGATTTTGTTCAAATTTCACAAAATTTTATGCTAGTGTCCATTATTTGTTTTCATACCTTATTTTTTAAGATTCCACATTGTATTTTGTTGCATTGAGCAGCTTTAGCTGCATGAACAAATTCTGTTAAATTCTCTTTTCATTTTTATTGTCACAAATATTTTCTAATTTTCCTTGTTATGGCTTCTTAGATACACCCATCATTTAAAAGTGGATGTTTAATTTCAAAATGCATGGGATTTGTAAAATATCCTTGATATTAATTTCTCATTCTGATATAATTTCTCATTTAAATACTTTCTTCTCTGCATCACCCTCTGTGTTATTTTTAGTCTTCTAACTTTATTGAGGCTTTCAATGGCTAGTCAAAGATTTCCCTTAGTAAATGTCACATTGCACTTGAAAATATGTAGATTACTTTCAAATGTTTTTTGATATTGATTTCTAACATAATTCCACAGTAATAAGAGAACAAACTGTATGGCTGCAATACCTTTAGACCATGAAATTTTTGCACCTTGTTTTATGTCCCTGAATATGTTTTAATGTCTCCTAGTTTATAGTCTATGAGAGCCTGAAAAGAATTTGTATCCCACTGTTGTGTGAAAAGTGTATAAATCTTAATTATGTTGTATTGGTTCTTGATGATTTTTAGTTCTACTATACCCTTCTACTTCTCCATATATTCATTCTATTAATTTTTGAGAGTTTGGTATTAAAATTCCAACTAAATATATTAATTTATCTACTTAAAAATAATTGTAATATATAGCAGAACTATGAGACTTCCCTGGTAGCACAGCAGTAAAGAATTCACCTAAAAATCAGGAGTCACAGGAGATGCTGGTTCGATCCCTGGGTCAGGAATATCCCTTGGAAGAGGCCATGGCAACCCACTCAAGTATTCTTGCCTGGAGAATCTCATGACAGAGGGACATAGTTGACTACAGTCGATGGGGTCACAAAAAGTCAGACCTGACTGAAGAGACTTGGCACACATACACATATAGTGGAACTATATGTAACTTTCCAATTTCCAAGTCTCCTATAAATGTGTTATAATACTTTCATAATTTGAAAAATAAAAAAGAAAGAGAAAAAAGTAAAACCCATGGCTATTTATAGAAAAATCTCTGATTTCTTATGTACGAGTTTCACTAAACTCAGTTAAAAGGTTCATCATTGAATACATGATGACTGCCATGATTTTAAAAGTGAAAAAAAAGTGTTTAAGTAAACCAAAATAACTGAAAATAACACAAAGACTGACATGGATTCATGTAACAATTACAAGGAAAAATGTTTCCTAAGGTAAAACAAGCCATAAAATTATGTTAAGTATTGAACACAATTTAATCACTCACTTAAAATATGCATTCATCATCCTCCTTTATCCTTGAAAATAGCTGCACTGGACATATCTGAGTTAATATTCAATCAGTTGTCAAAAAAAGGAAATTTTTTTCCCTGTTACTTCTAGACTATCCAAAGCAGACAATATTGTTTATTACATTTAAAACAAATTTATAAAATTTAAGTTAAAATTTTCAATTAAGATTTTTAAAAATTAATTAAAAATTAATTTCCAAATAGGGTCTTTTTTAACAGAGTTTGTAACATATTAATGAAATGTAATAACAGAAGCAATTATCAACTTCCTATAAGAATATGACCATTTTGAGATTTAAGCAGATCATATCCCTATACAAGCCCATGTAAAATCAGTAATTATGAAACTATTACTAACTTATTTATACAACAGAAATTATAATTTACTTTTATTAAGGAAATATTGTATCGGTACTTTCTGTAAACAAAAAAAAGGGAGCTGGAACTGTAATGGGATAATCAATCACAATACTAAGAAAGTTGTAAGACCCTATTCCATGCTTTTCATAATAATCAGACTGTAGTTTAGAAATACTTTTAAAAATTAATATTGGACACTGGACCAGCAAGGTAAATGTTCCTATTGAATTCTAAGATGGGATTAAGTCAGCTTAAATGCTAAAATCACTGGGAGAGGCTGGTGGTAGATACACTATTGGTTGCTTCATCTTGAAACTGTTAATATTCAGAATCATTTGTATTGAGCTGCTGACATGCTCACAAATGTAAAGTAAACTTTTAGCTGACTTTTGATGTATTTTTCTTTATTTTACATGGTTGACTATGAGCACATAGGAATTAATTCTGTTATATTATTGCTCTTCTTTATGAGGTTGTGATTTCTAGCTAAGAAATAAAAGTTCTAACTTAAAACATGATACTTGTATTTAACTCTAATCATATGTAAGAAGTATAAAATAAATTCCTAAGCTTAAATTAGTGAATTCTAATATGATTCTATGCTTGTCAAGCCTAGAGTAAATGATTCAATATATTCACCAATTGTCTAGCAGAAAATATATGGGGACAAAGGGAATAAATTATTGAGTGAAAATAAATTATGGCTAGAGTATAAAATAAATATAAAACAGATCTTTAAACATAAAGGTGGCATCAGTGAGAGTTATTTTTAAAAGGTGAAAATATGTTTCATTCCATTTAATGGCATCACTCTTCACATTAATGCTTTTCAAAGAAGATTTATTATTTCACTCTATAGAAAAACTTTAAGACTACTATTCGCAAATTACTCATACTACTAATTAGTCAATCATTTTCTATTTTTCAGTTAGTCTTCAATTAAGTGTAAAATCGTTTGAAAGTTAAAACATTTCATGTCACTAGCTCAAAATGACCAACATGCTTGGAAACACACTTACGAACACTTACATAATGCTTATTATCTGCCAGACACTACATCATTTAAATACATAACTTATTCAATATTCTCAAGATACTATTACTACCCTGGGCTAGACAACTTGTTTATATAGCCAATACCAAGTGGCATACTCAGGATTCAAAGCCAAACAATCTACTTGGTAGACTACATTTAAAGGCTACTCTATCACAACTCTTCAGACAAATGATTCATCCAGGGACTGCTATGCATTTGAAAGCCACTGTTTAAACTACCAAGCAGTCAGGGTTGTTCAATGCGAAAACTTTTTGCTCACTATGAGAGTGAATGTGTGAATTTCAAGCAGCTAAAAAGGAAAGTGAGCATAAGAAATATGGAAAAATATGGCACCATATAAATGTTAAGTCTAGAAATGTGTTTAGTGCTTAGTTGCTTTGCACAGTTGTGTCAGACTCTCTGCAGCCCTATGGACTGTAGCCCACCAGCCTCCTCTGTCTATGGAATTTTCCAGGCAAGAATATTGGAGAGAGTTGCCATGCCCTCCTCCAGGGGATCTTCCCTACCCAGAGAGTGAAGGGAGTCTCTGAGTCTCTCTTGTTCCCTGCATTAGCAGGCAGATTCTTTACCACTAGCACCAACTGGGAAGCCCTTAAGAGTAGAAAAGGTGGCACTTAAATACATCATCTGTAGTTTCACCCCAAAAGTAATCAAATATGACAAAAAAACACACAGTCATACTATTTAAATTTTGTACATCAAAAAATATATTGAAGACTATAGTAGTATCCCCCATAAATTATGCCCAAAGATAACTCATTTACTTTGTCCTAAAATTTAAAGATACTTTATCCTAAAATAATTAACTGATCAAATTGCTTAAACAATTCACAGACTTAGTTTTCTATGGGGGAAAATGAATCTTGGAGAAAATTTGACACAATTTGTTTTCAGTTTTTCAAATAAAGGAAGCACAGAGGTGTAACTATGTTACTAGCTTGAAGTCAGTCAAAAAGCATGACTCTTAATAATTGTGGATCTACTTTCCTTTGAAGGTGTCTCTGAAAGGAGCAGTAGGAGAGAGAGCAATGTACATCTTCTCTAGAACTGAATTTCAAAGGCTTTATTTGGCCCTTCTTCTACATAGGAAAATTTAGAAAACTTTTTGCCTTTTATTTTCCATTGTGAGATCCTAAAGGGAAAATAAGTTCAGGCTATGCAGGTCCCCATGTGGTTTTAGATGCAGTAGCAAGGAATGTAGGACACAAAGGTCTTTGTAATTGCCTGCAGTGAACATTAGTGCAAATTTTAAAAGAAAAAAAAAGGAAAATTTTTAGCACTTCAGTATAGATCTCCAAATCACTCAAGAAACTTCCTTCTACTGCATCCACTGCATTAATGAGATCACAGAAGAGAACTACTAATTTAGAATTAAATATTTTGGTGATAAAAATGTATTATTATAATCTAAAAAGCCATAGTTTATAAAAAATAATAGGATATGAAAATAAACTGTATTTTTCATATATGACTCATCATTGTATGAATTAAAAACAGTTTAAATTTAAAAGGGAATCTCTTGAATTTAATTAAATGCTTCTCAAAAATGGTTTTAAAAACATTTAAATTTTTGTAGAAAAATTACATCTATTTGTTTCGTGCATCTTAAAATTCTGGTAGTTTACCTTCTTTTAAAATTACGATAATTTAATCTTAAAAGAAGTGTAAAGGAAAATTGGCCAAACATGCAAATAAAAATTGACTAAACAATGCAATTTTATATGGTACACTTTTTAATAAACACCCTTGTTATGCAAATTTCTCCTTTTCTTTGCAAAATCTGCCTTAGTTTACCTGATTATGTATGTAGTTTCTATATAAAACAGTGTTTAATATTTAAAAATCAGCTATCTATTAATATTTTAAAAATACAACTGCTAAACAAACCATGATTAAGTTTTTCAATTATGCTAGTTTATTGGCTCTCTAGAAATAAAACTACAGAGCCAAGAATTTCTATGTATTTTTCCAGCACATGAAATCAGTAATGAAACCCAAGGTTTCTAAGGTTCTGAAAATTTCACTTTCCTTACAATGATAAAGTAAACCTATCTATTATTTGACAAGGGAAAGAAAGATTTTGCAATGGGAATAGCATATGAATCACCACACATGGAAGAATATAAAGGAGGATTATACTTTCCACAAAAGCTAAAAGAAGCAATTATTTTTGTTTCTTGGTCAATAGAGATTCAGAAGGTGAATCAGGTTCCTGTGGGGCTTCTGTGAATATCATTATAAGCATCAATCATCAATGACCCAGTGAAGTCCAGAACTGAAGGTCAGTACAGAATGAAAAGAAATTTTCCCTAAATATATCACATTCAGTCATGCCTGACTCTTTGCGACCCCATGGACTATACAGTCCATGGAATTCGCCTGGCCAGAATACTGGATTGGGTAGCCTTTTCCTTCTCCAGGGGATCTTCCCAACTCAGGGATCAAATCCAGGTCTCCCACATTGTAGGCAGATTCTTTACCAGCTGAGCCACCAGGGAAGCCCAAGGATACTGAAGTGAGTAGCCTATCACTTTTCCAGCAGATCTTCCCCATCCAGGAATTGAACAGGGTCTCCTGCATTGCAGGCAGGTTCTTTACCAATCGAGCTACCAGAGAACCCCAAATATATCACATTATATGTTATACTCCATGAGTTCTAAAAACAATAATCTTCTAAATAAAACCTAACATAGAAGTTGAATATCTAAGACTGTCTTGGATCAATTCATGGAAGGGTTTACACGAAATCTAGTCCAGGTACCCATCTTACATAGGAATTCATGACATGTGGTCACTGGCCTCTTCATAAACACTCATAATTATGGGAGCTAATGAGTCCAGAGTACAGTCCACATATTTTTTAAAGCTCTGTTAAAATCATCTTAATAAAAGTAAAATGCTTCATCCTTTAAAAATTTCCACAGATTTGTCTTATTTTTGCTCTATAGCATAATCAAAAGATAGTATTTAATGATAGCTTTCATGCCTTCACTTTTCCAAGTTAAAGTCTTTCCATTGGATTTTATAGAATAGATTGACAACAATCCCCAAATCTCCCTTTCTTTCTTTTCTAGCTGCTAGAGCAACAGCCTGTGAAGGTCCATCTCAAAATACAGTGCTCAGAATGAGTACATTAAAATGTGGTCATAATTACAAACTACAGTGGGATAAACACTTCCCTCATTAGGCTCCAATCATTAGTCCAATTTATTAATAACAATATCTTAAAGTTGGCAGCCATTTTCCACTACAAATACCAATCTTGTTGTCAAAAAAACCATAGTCATTAATTGTGACATAGACTTCTGGATTCAAAACCAGAACTTCACATGCATACCCATTACTATAAAATAGCATCATAACATCAAATATGCTAACATAAATGCCTATATTCGAGTCTCTGGTATGTCATCTTGGAAAATAGTAAGATACTCTATTGGCCTTCCTACCAAACACATTCTTCAGGTTCATACTTAACTCTATGGCCCGAAATACAAGTCAATGTTCACATTAGCCTATCTCAAGTCATCAGTTACTAACACTCAAGAATCCCCAATTAAAACTTTTCTTGTATGGCAATTTACAAGAAATTTTGCCTGAGGTTTCAGTTTTCAGTGACTTACTTTTAAAACTGGTTTATAGAGAATAATATCTCCCTAAGAGTGTTTCATACCTCCCCAAGAGTGTTTCTTGATAGTTGAGCATGCAGTGAGAATAAGTGGTCGTTCAAAATGCAGGCAATGACATGCTCAATTCCATCTTTGAATCAGAACAGTGTGTCACCAACAACAAATCTTTCGATTTGTGACATATACATACATGTCACACAGGACTGTGAATGTGAGCTACAAAACTTATGCATCCCATGTGGAAAATGCAGATACACTATTTTATTCCAGCTAAAGTTGTTCTCTTTCCAAGAAACTTTTATTTCACTCTTCCCTACTTCAGGACCAGCATTTTCCTTCAGGCAAAGACAGTTGAGAAAATTCTGCAAGATCCCATGACACCCTTCAGCAGAGGCTCATCTAAACCAGGTTGGAGCTGACCGGATCCTCAGTAGAAACCAGAAGGCTTTTTAATCCAGTTCCTCCTAAGAAACAGTCCCCCTACCCTCTCTGCCCAAATCCGAAGCCAGAGGGGAGTCCGACCACAGAGAATTTCCACTTATGAAGACAACCCCATAATAAAGAACATTCCGGTAACCACGTCTCTCCTCCGACCTCCAACTCTAGAACCCGCAGCTAGCGCCGAGGCTTCCTCGCAAGCCGCCTCCCGCGGGCCGGCTCGGGGTGAGCGCCCGAGTTAGTCAGTGCGCACGTGACGCGCGGTGCCCACATGACACGACCGTGGGCGGGGGAGGGGGACAGAGGAGCGAGGCAGGGAAAAAGTTAAGGCAGACCCGTCAAAGCGCCCGAAGCAATTCGCCCCTTCCCTTCTTTGTCAATTAGTGGCTCAGGGATCCCCAAGATGTCTTCAACAGAGCTATCGAAACGGAGGGCGCGGGTCTCCGTTTGCCCCGTCACCCCCTACTCCTCCCCGCCCCGCTGGTGATGCCGCTGCACCCTCAAGTTGCTCCTTCCTCTCTTTCCTGCCCCCCTTCTTCGTTTCTGCCTTCTTTCCTTCCCTAAAAGCTCTTCATCCATTGCGGGCCAGGCGGCTGACGCACATTCAATTGCCCCGGGAGCTCGCCGGCACCTCTGAGGTCAGACAAGGCCGAACACCTACCAAACGGGAGGGGGTAACTGCGCAAACAAAGTTGCACGCTGCACCGCAACCCGCCCCTCCCTCCTACTGAGCCCCCCATTCTGAGCCCCGGCAAAGCTCACTTGCTCTGCCGGTTCTCGCTCGACCTCACCCCACTGTCGCGCAACACACCCCCTTCCACACACGCGAGCCCACCCTTCCCTGATGCCCCGGCGCCTGGAGCGGTCCAGCCTTCTGGTCAAGCATCGAGCCAGGCGCTGCGCTTACCTTGCTTGACACACTTGAGCCGGAGGGGGTCCTTGCAGTGTTTGATCACGGCCAGCACGTCCCTGATGGTGAGCCCCGCCACGGGGGTCTCGTTCACTTCCAACAGCAGTTCCTCAGACACCAACTTGCTTCCGCTCTCATAGGCCACCTTGCCCGGCTTCACCTCTCCCAGGTAGGGGAACTGTCCATTCTCGGCGCCCCCCTTCAGTTCAAAGCCCAGCTGACCCTCCGGGTTCCTGCCAATGACACTCTCATGGACTTTGCTAGTCCAGTGGCTTTTCTTTTTCAAGCTTTTGGACATGGCAGTGGGGTGAGGCGCCTCAGCTCCTGAGGGATTCCTTTGGGGTTGGGGAGTTGGTGCTGAGAGAATGAGGCTGGAGGAGCCAGGGGGCCAAGAGGTGAGAAGAGCAGACTTTGCCTTCCTCCCCTCTCTGTTCGGTGCTTTCCCTCTTCTTTGGATGGAGTGTGGTCGAGGAAGGGGAGGATGACAGGGACGGCTGGGCAGAGGTAGGAGAGCTTGGGTGAGGTTGTGCTGTCCCTTGAATGACACTCAAGGCTGTGGCCCCGCAGCAGAGGAGAGCTGTGGTGGTGGTGGTGGTGGCGGCGGCGGCGGCGGCAGCGGCAGCCTGAGCGAGCAGTAGCCGAGCTGGTGAGCGGGTGGCGTGGGGGTGGGGAAGGAGGGTAGGGATGCCGGGGGCCACTCCTGCGTGGTGCGAGTGGGAGCGCGCGCGCGCCTGAGTGTGTGTTGTTAGCTGATATCCATGGTAGCTGCAGTGGCAGCGGCAGGGTCGGCGCGCGCTCGCGCGCGCGCGTACGATTTATACTGTACTGGCGGCAGGGGAGGAGGCTTAGCGCCGCTGAGGAGAAAGCGGACTAGAGGAGGGAGGAGGGGCGCGCGCGCGCCGGGTGGGGAGCCGCTTACTGCTGTCTCCGCTCACCCCCCCACCCTCTGCAGCTTGACCCGGTAGTGAAGGCTGAGAGAGAGGCAGGCTGGGTCCGCCTGGCAGCCTACGAGAGGAGGCGGGAGCGAGAAAGGAGGGGAGCCGAGGCCCGGCGTGGGGAGGCCGGCAGGAAGGGCTGCGAGCCCAGCGCGGACCTTTCTTCAGCCTCCCGGCGGCCGAACGCAGCGCTAGGCTGCTGCGCTGTGAGGATGCCCTGACTCAGTGCCGGACTCTGTGGCTGGTGCGCCGCGAGCCTCGGGGCTTCGGATCCCGGCTTGAGAAAGGGCAGAGCTGTGGGACCCGCCCGGCGTGCCCTAGCCCGGGAGAAGGCCTGGGCGCCGCGAGCCAGGTGGAGGCGTCGGAGTTCACTAATTAGACAGGCTTCGTCTCCCACCTTTCAGTCAGACCAGTCAGTTCTCACAGTTCCTCTCAGAGGAGAGTAAAGTTAGAACTGCAGGCTGGTTTTCCTGTCAGCGCCCGTACCTCGGGTGCAGAAGGGAACTTAGCGGAGGGTTGTCTCGTGAAAGGCGTTCCAGGCACCGCGGGGCAGGGGCTTCACTTTTCCAAGTTGGAAGAAGCGGGAAGCAGTGGGGTGGGCGCAGCCGCGGTGAGCAGCCTGCTCGGAGAACTGGGCAGTTTCACGCGGGATCTGCGGCGAGACCGCGGGGCACGCCCTCGTCGCGCGCGCCCTCAGAGCCGGGCTGGGACGAGGGGAAGCACTAAGCTGCCCTGAGGAGACCGCCTCCTGCTACGCTGAAGGAGAAGGTTCGGAGGGTGACCAGAGCGACAGAACTGAGGCTGAAACTCAGCTCGCTGGTCCGCCACCAGGCTTCTTTACCTTCAGCAAGTTTGCAGCCGGGAGGTGAGGTGATGTCTGGGGCGCCAGGATGCAGGAGGGCCGCTGATTTTTACTCAAAGGCTAGTTTCGGGTGGGATGTTAGGAGTGAGTTTTTAAGTTTCTGTAACTGGTAAATGAGTTCCATTTGCTTTACTTTCAAACGATACTTAAAAAAAAAAAAAAGTCACACACCCACTCGTCTCTTTAAAGCAAAGCATGAAAAGCATTGAGCGGGTAGGATTCTAGCTGTCTGAGAAGACAGTGTGGGAGGCAAGCGGAACAGTTAAAAATGCTTAGTCGACCCAAACAAAAAGACCAGGTTTGAATTCAGGCTCTGCTACTTAGCAAGAGTGTGATCCTAAGTAAATTATTGACCTTTCCGTGCCTTAGTTTCGTTATTGGTTAAATAGGATTGAAAGTATTAATGTGACAGAACTGTGATAAAGATGAAACCAGACAATGTATGCAAAGTGCTTGCCTGACATAGGTGAGTAGGCACTCAAAATGATAATTCCCTCCTTTTTGCTCCTCTAGTATAACTCATTGTTTGGGGATGTGGGGGATCAAAAGCAGTCAGAACTGAAGAAATCTTTAAAGAAATGATTTAACCATGTCCTTTTTTTTCACTTGAAAAATGAGTCCTAGATAAATTGGGTTTGATTGATGATTATTCAGTGAGCCAGGGACAGTGCCAGGAGAGTGCTCACAATGTCCAGGTGTGAGCAAGGCATTTTGTACCAGTTTAACCGAACAAAGTTGGGTTTTAGCGTTATTAGACCCAATCCTAAATGGAAATTGATAATGAATACAGAATACAGGATGATTTTTTAAACACAAACATTATAAATGTTAGTATTACCCATGCATATTAGCTTGTAAATGGTCCATTTACTAACGAACATATATGGCTAATACTAACACTTATAAAGTTCTTTTTTTGTCATTTATTTTTAACATTTATCACGAGTTGTTCTATAGGCTTTACATATATTAATTTACTTCTCCTGGCATCTTAATAAAGTGTGTACTATTTTTATCCCCTTTTGTAGATATGGAAACTGAGACATACAGAGATTAATTTTTGCAAGGCTGCAGATTTAGTCAGTGATGAAGCTAATATTCAGACTCAAGTGTTTTGACTCAAGACATGGTCTCAATCACTGCGTTGTACACTCTTCCCATGCAGTTACTATATATCATACCAGTAGTCAGTACATAATGTCTCAGAGGTTGGGTTTGCATTTTATTGTAGAGGCATTTAGGGAAAAAGAAAACAAATGGAGTAGGACTTTGATATAAAAGCCTTTTACTATTGAGGACCCAAGAGAGTCACTGAGGTGTGTGCCAGCTAATTTAGTGTTTCACAGCTCCTAATTCATCTTCTGTGCCCTGAATTGTGATATTAGAGCTGTAACCTGTAAACATTTCTTTGTTTTCAGTTGGTTCAGTGTTAGCACTTGTCAATAGAAGATGCTGGAGGAACACTGCTTATAAAAGGGTCTCTTTTCTTGTTTCCAGTGCTTTTCTTCTTGCTCCTGTGGTGTGGTGGTCAGTGAGTGGCTTTCTGGCTAGTGGTATCCTAAAAACCAGTATTGCACACCCTCCAATAATTTGGGCCCAATCCCCAGTGTGTGGCTTCCTAGCAAGCCTCACCAGCAACCCGGTTGATGGCTTCCTAGGGCATTTCACTGGTCCCCTAGCTGGTTTTCTCACCAGCCCAGTTTGTGACACCTCAGCCAATTTCTTGAATATCAAATGGGCCACAGCCACATTACCTCTGATGAGGATGATCTCTCAAGCTTTGTAGGATAGAGAGCAAAGATGGGGATGCTTCTTCTAAGTTATTCATCCATGGGTACTCTCCCACAACTCTGGAGGTAGTGGCTGCTCCCTTAATCCACTATTCCTTTATTCTTTAATGAGAAGAAGAGCTTCTTCTCTCTTAAAAGAAGAATTAGTAGTTAATAATTCTTTATATTAAATTTACCATATTCTAATTTTGTTGTGATTTCTGGCTCCTGACTGGACCTTGACTGATACAAGGTGTAAAATCATGTAGACCTCTGAGGAATACATTTTCTTGAAAATTAGAAGTCGGGGTCTTGCTATTAGCTGTGCAACCTTAACTAGATCACTTACCCTGTCAGAGTATGTTCCCTTATTTGTAAAAAGGGGGTGAAATTATGTGAGGGTTGCATGAGCATCATGTAAAATTGGATGCTCTTTAAATGCATTTAAATGTGAATGTACTTTAAAACTGTAACATGCTATCACAATTAAAGGTTTTAGTTCTCAGTATAGAAACAGAATACCAAAGAAGGAGATATTTTCAGAAAAAAAAATGTAAAAATTACATGCATTATGGGAGATTGTTACATTGTTTCCTGGTTGTAGAAGGGACAGCATTTCATGTAAGATTTATTATCATCAAATAAATATATTGTTTGTTGATTGGTTTGCTTTGCCTAGCTTTTCAGAGATGAAAGCGAGCAGTTGTGAGTCTTTAAGTTGCTCAGGTTTTCAGGTCTCTGAAAAATATGACTGAAATAATGACCATTTTGAAATGTTGGATTCAGACTAATTTGGTTACTTTCTGTCCTGATAGCCTTCAGATTTGCTTTATTTCTCGTTTGCCTCCTTTACCCTTTCTGGGATGAATGCCTCTGTCAAGAAATAATTACTTCATTGCTGAGTACTCTATGTACAGAACATGGCATTAGATGCTTCGCTGTTCCAAAAGAAAAAATAGTTTAGGAATCTTAAAAGTTAAAGAAAGAAAAGCATGAGTGTTTTCAAACCTTAAAATAGTTCTATGAGATGGATGCTTGCAGCAGACCTAGTTGAATTCCATCCTAATTCTTTAGAATCTCTTTGATTGGATCTGCCTTACCTCCAACTTCTGTGTTCTTTTACATCTCAGAGTCAGCCCCTGAGACTTCCTTTGGAAGACTTCCCCAAAGCTACTAGACTCACTTTGCCTTCAGGCACAGAGAGCCAAAGAGAACCACTTGGGAGTTCACTTCCCTCCTATGACACTGCGTGCCAAGGTCTTCCCTACACAGTATAAAAGCCTCTAGTAATAAGAAAATCTGAAATGTAATTTACACCCCGCAGCTCCCCTGTAGGATCATGCTGATGCTAGGAATTTGCCTGAAATCACTTCCCTATCTTGCTTAGTCTCTGATTTATGTGTTTTTCCTGGAAGTGTTTTCTTAATGAAACACTTGCCTACAGTCCTCATCTCAGAGTGTGTTTCGGGGGATCCTGGCCTAAGATTGCTATTCCTTTTTTAAGATGGGGAAACTGAGTCTCCAGTATTTTAAATTACCAAAAGTTTCACTACCAATAAGGGGTCAATT
The DNA here is from genome assembly GCA_007570785.1 of Antilocapra americana. Classification (NCBI taxonomy): domain Eukaryota; kingdom Metazoa; phylum Chordata; class Mammalia; order Artiodactyla; family Antilocapridae; genus Antilocapra; species Antilocapra americana. The sequence goes on from ML660214.1 coordinate 2,266,621, forward strand.
TGAGAATGATCCATGTCTGTATAACTCTACAACTCCAATGCTTTATTACATTTAAAGTCCCCAATACTATTTTTAAATTTGACTGAACAGAGGTGGACACAAAGTTCAGCAATTGATTTATCAACAGACATAAAAATTATATTTATGTATTAAGAAATCTTTTAGTGTATGAGAAGAAAAGATAAAGAACCATTGACAGTAAGACCTAAATATGGTATATCTCACTTAGGAAATCTTTATAAAGGGTGAAACCTTTATAATCTACCTGACCAGAACGCTGATGAAGATATGACTACATTTTAGAAGAAACTGTAAATGTTCAATGTCATTTTCATTCAGGGGCTTTCATCATGCCAAGGCTGAGTTGGGTATTTGTATTTTTCCTGTTGATTCTGTAACAAATTTCCACAGAATTGGTGGATTCAAAGCAACACAGATTTATTATCTATAGATGTGGAGGCCAGAAGTCCAAAATGGTTTTCATGGGGCTTAAATTAAGATATTGGAGGGGCTGTTTCTTCTGGATCTCTAAAAAATCCTATTCCTTGCATTTTCCCACTCCTGCAGGGTGTCTGACCTTGGTATTTGGCCCCTTTCCTGTAACTTCAGTGCCAACAACAACCTGTTAAGTCATACTTATATCCCATCACTATGACATTGACTCATCTGCTTACTGACTCTTCTGTTGGATTGTCCAAAAAGTTCATTCGAATTTTTCCATAACATCTTCTAGAAAAACATAAAGGAACTTTTTGGCCAGCCAAATACATTTCAGCACTCTTTTTATTACACCAGGCACCCAGGTAACACAGGATAATCTCCCTAGTTTGAAGTCAGCTGATTATAAGCTTTAGTTCATCTGTAAACCTCCTCTCCCTTTGCCATATAATGTAACATATTCACAGGTTTTAGGGAGCAGAACCTAGATATCTTTTAGGGGCCATCATTCTGTCTACTGCAGTAGTATACCACATATTCATATCCTCACTGTTTCTAACTTAGTTCAGGTATCAACATAACTACCCTGTATTATTGTGATTAGTTTCCCTCTCCCTGCCTTAACCTTGAAAACCTCTGTCTGATTGCATTAGCTGAGAGAACTTTCCAAAACTTTTCCTTTTTCCTCTGCTTAAAATTCACTAAAGCTGCCCATTAAATACACAGTCAAGTACAAACTCCTTATTTCAGCTTGTTCCTCCTCTGCGTCTTCCTACTCTGCAATCACGTCTTCCCATATCCTTCTGGAACTGGAACCCAGGACACCCAGCTCATTTGGATCCTCCAAAACATACACCAACAAAGAAAGCCCTAGATAGCATCGGTCCTAGGTCCCTTAGAATATCGTTAAAAACAAATGTTAAAGTAGAATTTCAGTAATAGTTTGATCAGGGCAGTGAGGTACATTGCCTTGTCTCAGTCCAGTATATGGGGCCAGAGCCAGCTGACCCAGGTGTCCTACCAAAGGACAGGTCAGGCCTAGGTCTGCCCTTCCCCTTAGAACCCTTTGTCTCATCCATCCTGAATTTCTCATATTCCTTGACTCCTATGCTGTTTCCTGATATGTTGCCTGAAATATAACCCTCTCCCTCTGTTTATGGGGCTTGTACTTGCTCACTCTCTAAGACATGTCTCTAAGGCTGTTTTCTCTCAGAAGCCTTTTCTGACTTCTTTTTTTTTCCTACTGACACAACTCAAACTCTTCCTTTTGCCTCATCTTACCCTTTGTGGAAACATAACTTCTAACTCGCTTATTTTCAAGTCTGTCATCCACAGCAGGAATAGGTAGACTTTTATTTTTGGTTCATCTTTCCACTCATCATTGTATACATTCTCTGGCACAATGTAAGTAAACATTCAGTAGAATTCCAGCTAATGATGGATACGTCCAAAGTGATAGTGTAGAAAATTTCACTATCTAACCACTGCTGTAATGTGAATTTTAATGTTTAGTGTTAAACAATTACCTCTTTACATTGATACTACCATCTTAAGAAAATGGAATATGAAGGAACATATACTGATGAAGAAATGACAGAATATACTTAGCATTGAGGCTGAGGTTAAGAAAAGAAGCCAGATTCTTCAAGAGCTTGGGACAGGGTCTGAAAAGTAGTAGTGGTGGTGATGGTGGTGATGGAGGATATGCTTAACCTCTTGACCTGCTACATAGTTTGTCCATAGCCGTTCCTATTATTGAACCTTTTTTCACTCCCTGTTACAATATTCATACAAAAATAGAAGTCCATATTTATAAGGAAGATTTACTTAGCATAGTGCAGAGCTGCTTAGACTTTTCTATCAGAATGACACAATAATGATATACTCACCTACCCACAACCAAAAGTAATCTTATTTGAAGTCTCCAGTTTTCATTTAAAAGTCCTGTGGATCTTAGATTATACTCTGTGGTAGGATCACATTTATACCTATGTGAAATACGACTTTTCCCTCAAACTTTGCCTAAATGATGTTTCAGGAGGATTTGCCGTGTTTTTGGTGGTTTCTGGGCCCAGTCCAGTGACTCCATACATATGCACAGCTTATGTTCAGTGACTGGAAATATAGGCCAACTCCCAGAGAGAGTTCGGTCTATAGAGATAGATGTCGGGGGGGATAATTTGAAACCTTGAATCTTTGGCTTAACTTAGCAGAGTGCAAAACATGAGAAGAGGAAAACACTGAACTCAGATTTGTAATATTTTTTACTAAGCAGAGAGGAGAGGAATGATCATTGAAGAAGACTGTGATCTAAGGTGAGCATATAATGTTGAGAAATAAGACTTCAGGAAGTTAGTGAGAGGAAGGTTTAGGGCCCTAGACTTCTCCAAATATGCATGGAACTGCTTATTTTTCATTTGCTATCTTGTCAAATCACATTGTGTTGCTAATTCTCTCTATCTCAAAACCTCAAATAGTTTGATGATTGTAACATTTAGATTTCCATCAATTTATCATAGAAGCGCAGAATTGTTTCATTTTAATCTAGAACTAATGTTATTGGTTATGCATATACATTATAAGCTTATGCTTATATGTTTCATAGGACCGTCTTGCTGTTTTTAGTTTTGGTCTTAGTACTGGGAATATATGGTCCAACATATATTAGTACTGGGAGGGAATATTTGATCCAACATCTCCGGATCTCAGGAAATTAATTTCAGTCAGGACTGTCAACCAGGCACCTGTGAAAGATCTGGGGACAGGCAAAGTTTGACTACTTAAATATATGAGCATATGAGGTCATTTTAGCTGCTAGAAAGTTCTGAATGAAATGACTTTGGTCTTGGTAAAGCACCTCTTTATGTGAAATTCATGGACCATGTAGATTATACAAAGTGAGGAAAGAGAACTGCAAGATTGTTTAAATCATTGCTCCATTTTAACTACAAAGTTCACAATGCATGGAGTGAAATTTGACCAGCTCAAGAAAGCATGAAAATAATTTGTTCTGTGACTTTAAAGTCATTGCAGTATTTTATGTAAATAATAATGTAAGAACTGTGATGCTTTTGCTACCTTATTTAACATATGCACAATATATGACAGAATAATACTGGATTGAGAAATGTATTCCTTCGTATGTGGTGTTACGCAAGCATACTTCTTGAATGTCAGTGTCTGAATTTATTTTTCATTTTTATTGTTTTGCTTTTTACTTATATGGTGCCTGTCAATCTTTTGTCATCAATTTACATTCTACTAAGCTCAAAAAGATATACTTTTTATACTTTCATATCTTCCTTACTAGATTTTTTTAAACACTTCAATAATTAAGGTACTCGAATTTCATAATCAAGTAGTTATATCTGTATTCCCTCCTTTTTTAAGTAAGTAGTTCCATTGCTGCCACTTTCTACTTTGTTATTCTAAATCTTTTAACACCATCTTACCATTGTTTGATGTGCTCTATCCTTATAGAAAACACATATTTATAAGATACTATTTATCCCTTATATTTATAAGTGCTTCTGTTTTTCCCATTATTATTCTTCCTGTTTTCCAAGCACACTTCTTAATTTATTATTTTTCTCTATGTATCTCCTTAGTATATGCCTTTACTTTCTGATCAATTCCCATCATAAATTTTAAAAAAATTAAAATATTCTGCATGCATTTTTAACATGATGTCTACTGCCCATGGGCTTTCCAGGTACCACTAGTGGCAAAGAACCCGCCTGCCATTGCAGGAGATACCCAAGACAAACATTCAGTACTTGGGGGTGAGAAAGATCCCCAGAGGCAGGCATGGCAGTCCACTCCAGTATTCTTACCTGGAGAATTCCCTGGACAGAGGAACCTGGCAGGCTACAGTTTATAGAGTCACAAAGAGTTGAATATGACTGAAGCAACTTAGTATGCATGTACTACTGCCCAGATTCTAAGCTTCTCTATTACTTTTTTTTATCATTTTTTATTGATGTAGAGTGACAGTAGTTTCCATTTCAATGAAGTAATAAAAGCAAAAAAGGCACAATAATATCATGGGCTTAATTTTTGTCAGTAGAGGAAAATCTTGTAGGTATAAAGAAAGTTATGGAAATAAAGTGAACACATTCTATCTTGAAGTAATAAGGAACAGTCAGATGTGTTTTCTAGGCTTTGGAAAAACTTACTTCAAAAATTCAAAGAGAGGTGCATCATGCTTCCTCAGTCAGGTTATTGAGACACTAAAATGCTGATGAACATTTGGAGGCAATGTGAATGTAATTGTAATCATACTAATTTTAATAATTTTGCAAACCTCTCCAGACAGTATTCTGTGTGGTGTGGTTTGCTTTTAACCATATTGAGTGTCCAAAATGTCCTTCAGAATATGACAAATACTTGTGATCTTATCCCACCCTTCTCCCCCATCATATGTACATATATATTTCATATATGTACATATCATTTCATCTAATCTATAGATTCATTGATGCTCAACCATTTACTTGGTTAGGGGATTCTTTAAAAGTCCAACTTAAATAAACTTCTTATATAAAAAGTTTTTATTTATTTGTAGATAATCAGTTGAAAGTAATCTTATGTACTGAACTCCTATGAAATGCTACCTGATCCTTTTCATCACATTTCTTTCTCTTGTATTATAAAATTCTAGGCATATCTTAGCCTCACTTATAGTCTGTAACTTGAGATGACATGTTCATATTCCTCACAGTCATTGGAGGGAAGGAAAATACATTAGTAGGAAAAAAGGAGATACCTAACTACAATATGACCATGAAAATATGTATTAAGCACAGAGTCAACTGACGCTAGTAAAGTTAGCCTAGAATTTAAGCATATATTTTAAAAATCCAGACAAGATGTTTGCCATCTGGGAAGGTGTTAAAGTTTTGAGACAGTTGTCTCCCATTTTATCTCTCAAAGAGAATACTTTTTAAATGTGAAAAAGACGTTTGACTAGGAGAAAATTGTAGCTTAGGATGGATCATAGGATAATTGGAAATCATTTATTTGCTTTAGAGTATTTTCATCTTCCAACTTCTTTAAGTTGGATCCTAGGGCAATAAAAGAATCAGGAGATATATCAGGCTGTTTTCTGCAATCTCTGAAGAAGAGTACACATTCTGGGAATTAGTGAAAGATGGGTGAAAAGCATGGTTTTTCAAAAAAGAAAAGATCAACTCCACAAACTATAAACTGCATAGAGTAGGAGGTCAAGAGAAATATGTGAAACATGAAGCTAGCCTAGATTGATGAAGAGCAAGTCAAATCAAATAAGGTACATTTTGCTTTATAAAGGATGACTTTTCACTCTAGATTCATATTAGCTTAATCATTAAGCACTAATGCCATTGCTACTTTTGATAGATCAACAATGAATACTCAAAGAGCAGGCTTCCATCATTCTGTTTAATATCTTCAAGTAATGCTTCAGTTTGCAAATGCTCTTTTAACACATTCTCCATATCTGACTTGATCAGGACTATACATAATTGGCCCTCTCGTGAGCACTCTTACTATTTTATGTACTCTTCTGATAAACTTCTCCCATTGTTGCTTCATATTAATTTTTTATGATCACTCCTGATCCTTTTTCAAATTTTTTTTTATAATTTACATGTTTCAGTGCCAAATATCTTTTAAATCATATCTTGAATAATTTACTGACCCTAAGGTGTTCAGACTTTGAGGACCCACTACCACAGTTGTATACTGTAAATTTACAATGTGAATTTAATATGTTTAAATTACAGTACACAGTATAAATAAAAATGACATCTGAATAAAATATAAGATAGCATTGAAGATTTTACATAAATGTGTGATAAATTTTAAGGATAACTATTAATATTTTATATCCAGTTAATATTGGTTGTAATATTGGTCAATTACGAATTATATATGGTCTAGATTTAAATGGTTTTCATTTGTCTGCCTTCTGAGGGATAAGGATGAGAGGCTTATGGGAGCTTCCTGATGGGAGGGCCTGACTGTGGGGAAAACTGGGTCTTGCTCTGTGGGCGAGGTCATGCTCAGTAAATGTTTTATGCAGTTTTATGCTGAAGGGTGGGCCTAAGGCCAAACTATGGTAGGGGTAATGGCAGTAATTGTGACCTCCTTCACAAGGACTTAAGCCAGCATGCTGCTGTTGTTCCCAAGATTGTTGTAGTCAGTGCCTCTGACCCCAGGGCAGGCCACTGTCGACCTGTACCTCTTCTGGAGACTCCTGGACATGCACAGGCAAATCTGACTCTATCTCTTGTGGGGTCACTGCTCCTTTCTCCTGGGTCCTGGTGCACACAAGGTTTTGTTTGTTCTCTTCAAGAATCTGTTTTCCCAGTCCTGTGGAAGTTCTGTAATCAAATCCCACTAGCCTTCACAGTAAAATTTCCTGGGGGTTCTCAGTCCCTTTTCCAGATCCACAGTTTGGGAAATCTGTTGTGGGCTTTTGCAATAGTGCGAGAATTTCTTTGGTATAATTTTTCTCCAGTTGGTGGGTTGTCTGCTCAGCGGCTCTACAGTGGAACTAATGACGACGTCCTCCAAGAGGACTTATGCCACACTTCGCGCATCCCAGGTCTACTGCAGCCAGAACCCCTGTTCCCGAGGCAGCCCACTGCTGACCCATGCTTCCACCGGAGACATTGAAACACTCAAAGGGGGGTCTCACTCAGTCTCTTGTGGAGACTTTCCCTGGGTTCTGGTGCACACAAGGTTTTGTTTGCATCCTCTGAGCACCTCTGGTGGGTATGAGATTTGATTTTAAACAGGATTGCACCCCTTCTACCGTCTTGTTGGGGCTTCTCCTTTGCCCTTCGATGTGGAGTATCTTTCTTTGGTAGGATCCAATATTCTCCTGTTGGTTGTTCAGCAGCTAATTGCGATTTTGGTTTTTTAGCAGAAGATGAGCGCATGTCCTTCTACTCCGCCATCTAGTTTTGAATCTTAATTAAATGAGTTGCATGTATTACAATCTTATAGCATTGTGACTGCCACTTTAATAAGATTACAAAATTTTGAGAACATGTTTTTAATGCAGTGCAGTTATGCTTTCTACTTTAGGCTATATTTAAATTTTTCTATTTTCCACTATATGGAGATAAAGGAACTATTGCCTTCATTTAGTAACAATAGGTGTTTGGGAGTTTTTCTAAATCACAGTTGAAGAAGTAAGGGGTCCTATGCACTTGGTCTGTTTGATTATGGGTCTGCAGTAGTTCAAGGATTCATTCAAATATTTTACAGACCACAAGAACAAACATACTACATTTTTTCTGTTTAAGCCCCCAAACTACTTTAAAGGATGTCAGTTTATGTATAAACATTGCCTAAAGTTCCCAATTGAGCAGGATGCTAAATTTTAAAAATCTAAGTTTTCCCAGTAGTAATGGAGATTTACTTCCTAACCATTTTCTCTGGAGACAAAAGTAGGTCTCCTCGAGGATAGGACATTTACATATGAGGTATGATATAAATAAAGGGCTAGAAACATCTTTTCTGCTCTCTCCAAAATGCTTCACTATGTTTTTGTCATTTTGCCTGATAATTTTGCATTACTGATTTGTCCTTTTGAGATAATAAGATGCATCTATCTCTGAAAAGGTTTCTCTTCTGCTTTAGTCATACTTGTATGGCTACTAGTGAACAAAATATACTCACTACAGAATAAAGGGAAGATTGCTAACTCACAAATCCCTAGAGTCTGTACTACACCAAACATTGCTTAGCAATTTCTACAGTTTTCTCAGTCTCATTTATAAGAATAAAGAGATTAGAAATGAAGGGGATATGAGTATGTTACATAAAGTTATAAACTTTATATTGAATCTGTTTCTATTCTCTGTTGATTTAAAAACAATGGAAAAAGAAGACTAATAAGTGGGTATCATAGGATGGCACTAAATCAGTTCAGTTTGTGGTATTGACAGGTAATTTTTAAGCCAAGAGTTGAATGAACATACAGTTGTGTAAAAAATTTGGGGAAAGATTTTTCAGACAGGGTAAAAGTGTACCTAGGTACTGAGTTGGCAAGGTACTGGACAGGTCAGAGACTAAGTAGTTTCTGCTGTCATTATTTTATACATTCCATTATGCTACCACTTAGGTTAGTCTCTAAGTCCTTTCACAAGTTGAATACTGCTTTAGATTTAATTCTTCCCTCACCTCTTCTCACCATGTTCCAGGCTAGTCTATTCCTCTGTGACTTTAATAGCTGTTTCTTTTAATAGCTTGTCATTCATTTGTTATTATAAACTGGTAACTCATCTCTTAAAAGTCACTGCATGCATTCCCTCTTTGAGGAAGCCTCTAACTCTCCTGCCCACTATGCAAAGAATTGCTCGGTTTTCGTGCTACCATTAACTTATGCACTTGAGTCACTGCTTTGCAATTAACTAATGTATGTGTCTCCTTTTATCACTAGTAAGTTTCTTTATGATAGAGACATTTTTCATTCCTTGGGACCTATGATCCATCATGGTAGTAATACTACATAGTTCATAGTACTAATAGTATATGGTGAATACTCAACAAATCATTGTTCAGTAAGTGAATGAATGGGCTATCTTTTTGTTGTTGTGATTTAAATAATGTCACATTTACCTTCAGAACAGTTTCTATTACATATTTATTTTAGTTAATAACCTTAAAGTAATCTACACTATATCCATATTCTATAACCACTAGAACATTTATCATTATTTCATTTCAAAACAGTAAAATGTTAAATGTTAACCTTCATATTTAAAGCAAACTGTGCTCATGGAAATATTGTGAAAAGATTGAGTAATTTTTGACACATTTTTTATTTTTCCATTTAGCATACCTTAGTAGATTTTCAGCCTTTTAAATATGTTAGCATTAAGAACCAGGTACTCCTTAATGAAAATCATGATTTAATAGTATATTCTATGTAGTCTGTTCCTCTTTTGAAGTTAGAGTGATAGACTTATGTTTGAGACACTCATTACATTTAATTTACAAGAACTCACTGTTCTTAATTTGTAAAGTGAGGACTTTTTCAATTTCTAAGAGGCTGGTAGAAGTGGAATAGCTGGATAAGGAGCTGCTATGGGGAAATTATAAGAGATGTAATAAGAGATGGAAGCAGGATACAGACCTTTGTCAGGGAACAACTACTTTAAGAGATGACAGACTTTAGGAGCATCCTCCTTTAAGAGATGGCAGAGAAATGGCATTAAAATAACCATGCAGAATTGGAAGTATATATTTGGAACTTTTTTTTCCCAAAAAGCTTCCAATATATTGGTACTTGCCCATTGTCTTAAGGAAATAGTGTCTAAGTAGTTGGCATTTGTTCTAGGCTTTATCCATAGTTATGGAGAGATTTTTCAGCTGCAGGTTCTTGAAGTTGTGTACAAATTTACTGAATGAACTAAGCTAACGAATAGAAGTCTAAGCCTTTAATATCAGTGCCTTTATTTATTTATTTTTAAAGTTTGTGTCAATGTAAACTCTTAGATTCTTATTTAATCCAACCAATTAGAAGACTGATAGCTCAAATGCTTTCGGATTATGACCTGTTGGAATTCCTTTAAGATGGATCACTTATCCTTTCGATGTGTCCCCCAGATAATTTGAATGTTTCCCTATTTCCTAATATAACAGAGTGTTCCAAATTTATCTTGTCTTCTTCCCCAGCTCAGGAATCTGCCTTTCCCCACAGTTGATTCTGGTATGTTTTTAGTGGAGAATGATGTTTAGAAACCAAGATATGAGATTTGCCTTATTTATTGCTACTGGTAGAGCATTTCTTGTAAGCTCTTTCAGTAGAGAGACCTAGGAATTGTATACAGAAATATTTCAAATATATTTATGTGAAATATGTTAAATATACAAGAAAAGATAACTCAAATTATCATCTTATTATGAACAAAATAGTAACAATTTTGAAGGGAAGTGTTTGTAATCTATGTAGATGGGCTTCATTATTGTTCAGTTGCTCAGTCATCTCCAACTCTTTGTGGCCCCATGAACTGTAGCATAGAAGGCTTCCCTTTCCTTCAGCATCTCCCAGAGTTTACTCAAACTCATGTCCGTTGAGTCAATGATGCCATCCAGTCATCTCGTACTCTGTTGTCCCCTTCTCCTCCTGCTTTCAATCTTTGCCAGCATCGGGCTCTTTTCTACTGAGCCAGTTCTTCAAATCAGGTGGCCAAAGTATTGGAGCTTCGGCCTCAGCATCAGTCCCTTCAATGTATATTCAGGATTGATTTCCTTTAGGATTTACTGGTTTGATCTCTTTGCAATCCAAGGGAATGGGCTTACAAAGTAGTAATATTGATGTTGAAAAAAGTACACCCAAATAGATTTCATTAATAGTGAAACACAACGCATGTTAGAATCTTAGTTGTTGGTGGGAAACATTATCTAAAACTGTGATCTAAATTTTACATCGTATACTCTTACCGTGTTGTTCTGAATCTGTGTTGGAATAGAAAAATAATATCAAGGATAAAAGCTTGTCCTAATACTTCCGAACACATTTTAACCACATGGAGAAAAGATATTGAGTGTTTGTTACATTCAGAATCTTGTAATGAATGGATATTTATGAGGAATATAAACAAACAAGGAAGCAGTGGCACTACCTATATGGAAACAATACTAGTGTCCTCTCTTTGGATAACTACAGTAACTATAGATGCAGTAATAACCATCCCATTTAGCAATAGCTTGATGATTATTTGGCTACAAACATGAATAACTCGTTAAAGAAGATTATAAGCTATAAGCATCTAAATAATCACAATTTACATTATAAAATCATGGACTATGTATCCAGATTCTTAAAGAGTTTACTCCCAGCCTGTCATGGAAGACTTTTCCTTAATAGTCTGTTTCTCCTATTACAGTAAAAACCAGACTTCTCTACTTACTGATTCCAAAAATTAAATTGTTAAAGGTAACAGCTTATCATTACCTATTTATTTGCTTTTCTGGAAAAATTAAGTATAATCTGATAGTTTAAAGTTTGTTTTGTATAGTATAATATGGCAAAGATTCTCATTTTAATAAACACTTGCTAACTATTGCACTATAGTAATTTACTAATGAACTGAAAAATTGTAAAAATGTGTGTACATATATGTGTATATTTTCATATAATGCACATGTTATTTTTGACTTCAGAAATCATAAAAGTTAAAATAAATACCTGAAGAAATGACAGCTGTGATTTTTTTTAAAAAACCAACAATGTTGGAAGACAGAATTAATTAACAATTGTTAAGAAGTTACTGTGTGGTATACACCATATGTTTACCAAACAATATAATTGCTAGAGCTATTATTATACCCATTTTATAGAGGAAGAAACTTAGACTACCTGTTTTATTAACTCTGATCAGCTTCTTGTAACTTGTAATTAAATGCATTATAGAAATAAGACTCAAACCCACATATGTTTACTTTCAACCCCATGCATCACATAAACCTTCACATGAAGTACATCACATAAGTCACACTATACCTGGCCAATGACAATTTTATTAAACTGATTCTTTTTTTGTCTGTAAAAGAAGGATATTTGCCTATCATAGCCATCCTCAGTGTTTTTAATGATCACTAAATGAGTGCACCACACATAATCTTTTTTTTAATATTCTATATTCCTGATTGCAAAAATAACTGTGACTCAGTTCTACTTTGAACTTAATTTCGATGCTGTTAATTAAAACATATCTGTATACATCTGAAAAATATCAATCATGACAATATCACAGAGAGCTTAGTTTTGAAAAATAACTTAAAATATAATTGAAAATTAACAAAGGACATAAAGAAGATTTGAACCAAACATATGTGGCTAAAAGCTGGCCCAGAGTCATCTTAAATGGATTTTATCCAAAAAAGAATGCCAAAAGACCATAGGATCCCAACAGAGAGAGTCTGTGAAAAGATGGCCTGCTGATATGTAAATCACAGTGAAGTGCAGTTGAGAGATGCCCACTTGAATGGAGAGAGGAATAAATGGTCTGAAGAACCCTACAAGGAAATGAAACACCCTGCAAGGGAGAAAGACCAAGAGTCAGTTCTGACACCTGCCACACCAGAGAGCAATCCATGATGGCAGCTCACCAAAGTACAAGCATACAAGAGTTTTCCTGTGCACTCATATCTCCTCTCTCCACCATCTAAAAATCCAGTTTGGTCAGAAACAGCACTAATTAGCATTTGAGAAGGGGAAGAAGACAAGTTGGGAAAATAGAGGAGTATCTATCCAAGTCATACTGTATACTACAGGGCTGCCTTCTGTTGCATGGCTGATTAGGTGAGTGCAGAAGCTTTAATTTTGAATCAAGTTTGGAATCTTTATTATTACTCTAGCTGTACTTACCAGTTTCTAAGCTGAAAATGATTAAAGTATCAGGCGGAAGCTGTGTGGAATCAACCAAAATTTTATCCAGGGGAGGGAGAAGAATTACATTATAGAGCATACTTCCAGGAACATTTTGAAAGAAAATTACTTAATTATCTCATATCTTAAAAATTCTTGTTTGGTTATTCTCGCAATTGTATTTTTATATATTCTTTCTTCCTGTATGCTTTATAGCTTTAACTCTAAGCAAATAAGTATAAAGTCTTCATATGCAAGATTATACATGTTTTCCTTTCTAATTGGAGAAAATGGTATTTTATCTGAACCTAACATGTCATGTGATATATCTGACACCCTATATCATTCTTGGGTGTGACTGTTTATAAAACATAAATCATCCCAAATTAACAGGATCGAGATTAGATTTGAAAAGATGTATTCAATAAAATATATAAGATGAGACAGAATTAATTCTAATCAAATTCACAGAGGACTTGAAATGAGATGTAAATCTGTAATATGTATTACATTAAATATGAATTAGTATTAAATTTGCATTTAGAAAAATGTACTGTGTTCAGTTCTGAGTATCACTTAGACAGAATATTAGGACAGATATCCTATCTTGACTGTCTTCCAGCCACCGCCTAAATGCCACTGAAAAGTCTGTCCATCTTGATTATCAACATTAAAGATACTGAAGAAGAATGCAGAGAATGTAAGATTTACATTTTAGTGGGAGATAGGATATAATTAAGAAATATTTTATAAGTGTAGAAAAATGTTCCTTAAGAGGTAACCATTTTAATACTTTAAAATCTTAGTTATCAAATATTAAATTTTAGATATTAAGGCCAAAAAAGATAAACAAAATACAAACAGTTTAAATGTTCAGCATTTAACTTAAAGAATCCATTTAGGACTTCATAGTCTGCTGTCAGTATATGGACATTAAAATTGTTATATGAAACATATTGGTGATTAACTCAGAAAAATCCTTAGAATTTGGATTTGGATTTAGATGTTATTATTTAGATTTTAGATATTGTCCATAGGAGTTTGATACTGTTTATAACATGAAACCTTAAGCCACCATTTAAGTAAGGTATACAAAAAAAGAATATTCCAGTATGCAAAAACTATTAATGGCCTATAATGACCTTATAATGTAGACAGTAAATAACATAAAACATTATATTATTTCATTAAAACCATCAAATACAGCAAAAGTGAATAGTTATTGATGTTTCATATTACTCTGAAAATTTATGCTGCTTAAAAATACTGTTGTGATTATACAACATTCTGAATTCAATAACTTTTAGACAATGTTAGTTTCCCACTTAAGAGCTATGCTCACTTTCTCCTTACTTTTGTTCAGATTGGCAGTGTTCCCACATGAAATATTCACCTTTTCAGAATCCATTGCATCCAAGGGTGGCAGTGTCACAAAAGTGTAGGTTATGAGGTATAAATATCTTTCTGCTAGAGACTTATGGGAATATTTTTGTTTTTCTAATACAGACATTCTTTTTGTCCCTTTCTTTCCAGTCTACATTACAGCTGAAGAGGGAGCAGCCACCTTACCTCCATGTTTGGACAAGCATGAAGATAAAAACTTCCCTGTGTGGAAGATGGAGCAAAATGACAGAAGGGGACTGAATTCCCTTCACTAATACTTGTTGATATGTGAGGAAAAATAAAATGCTATTACAAACTTAAGCTACAGAAATGGGCTTCTTATGTAATAGAATACATCACAGTTCAGATAATGTTCATTAAAATTAGTAATAATGTCCATTTTACATTTTAAAGGATTAATCTGCGGGACCCACCCAAAGATACATTACACAGTTAAATCTCAGGAAAAAATAGATTTTTAAAAATTCAATGTGATTTTGAAATTGATCTTTCACAATATTTTAGTTATCAAACTGTTAAATACATTTGACCATTCAAATAATTTTATGATGAATGCCAATGAATCCTGTTACTTTCTCAGTGTGAGTATGATTGTGTGTGGGGGGGGGTGGGCAGACAGATCATCACCTGCACTTATACCAAGTGGCTAAAAATTGTTAACTCCTTGGATTTTATTAATTTTCAAGAGCAATCCACAGCATTCAGTAAACTAGTTAGTTAACTTACTAGGTTACCATGAAAAAGATGCTTAAGGCAAGAGATAGAGAAAAGGTACAGAGCTTCCATCCTCTGAGCAAGCATGTCATTCTACCTGCACCTCCATGCATTCACCAACCTGGAGTTCCCAGTAAAACTATGAATTTAATGGGACTGGAGTGGGGTTATATTGAGAAAGTTGGTGGGCAGAGAGGAAGGAGGAAGGAACCTGGGTGGAATTTTCTAGAAGTATATTTCATAAATGATCTCATCACACATACAAAATTTGAATTGAAAATATAGTAAATATATTAGAAGATTTTTTTCTTGTTGTTCAGTTGAAAAGTTGTGCCTGACTCTTTGTGACCCCATGGACTTCAACACGCCAGGATTCCTTGTCCTTTAATATCTCCTGGAGTTTGCTCAAATTCATTCCACTGAGTTGAGGATGCCATCTAACCATCTCATCCTATGTCGCACCCTTTTCCTTTTGCCTTCAATCTTTCCTAGCATCAGGGCCTTTTCCAATAAGTCTGCCGTTCAGTGGCCAAAGTATTAGAGCTTCAGCTTCAGCATCAGTCCTTCCAATGAATATTCAGGGTTGATTTCCTTTAGGATTGACTCGTTTGATCTTACAGTATAAGGGACTCTCAAGAGTCTTCTCTAGCACCATGATTCTAAAGCCTCAGTTCTTTGACACTCAGACTTCTTTATGGTCCAACTCTCACATCTGTACATGACCACTGAAAATTCCATAGCTTAGACTAAATGGACCTTTGTTGCAAAGTGATGCTTCTGCTTTTGAATAATCTGTCTAGGTTTGTCATAGCTTTCCTTCCAAGGAGCAAGCATCTATACGGCTGCAGTCACTGTCCACAGTGATTTTGGAGCCCAAGAAAATAAAATCTGTCATTGTTTCCACTTTTACTCATCTATTTGCCATGAAGTGATGGGACTGATTGCCATGGTCTTAGTTTTTTTAATGTTAACTTTTAAGCCACTCTGCTGTTTTCACCCTTATCAAGAGACTGTTTAATTCTTCTCTACTTCCTACCATTAGAGTGGTATCATCTGCATATCTGAGGTTGTTGATATTTCTCCTGGCAATCTTGATTCCAGCTTGTGATTCATCCAGTTTGGCATTTTACATGATGTACTCGGCATATAAGTTAAATAAGCAGGGTGACAGTATGAGAGGCTAGATATGTTAATTAGCTTAATGGTTCTGATTATTTTACAATGTATTTGATATCAAAACATCAATGTATTTGTATAACTTAAATACATAAAATTTTTATTTTTAAATTATACCCCAATAAAGCTGAGGTAAAAAGAAAGGCTGGACTTCCCAGGTGACTCAGTGGTAAAGAATCCACTTGCCAGTGTAGGAGACTCAGGAGATTCAGGTTCAATTTCTGGGTTGGGATGATCTGGAAGAGAAAATGGTAGTCCTCTCCAGTATTGTTGCCTGGCAAATCCCATGGACAGAGGAACTTGGGAGGCTACAGTCCATAGGATTGTAAAAAGTCGTACAGGATTTAGTGATTGAGCATGCACGCAAAATGGGAGGTTGGGTGGGTGGGGAATGGTGCATGGAAACTTGCCATGTGGTGTAAGTGTAGACAAGGATGGTGCTTGTGAGCAATGTTTGGGAAGAATGGCATTTCCTTCCTAGAAGACAGAGAACCAAGCAGTAGGATAACATTACAGCTTGCTACAAGTTTGCAAGAAGCTAAGAATTATTTTGATAACTATGTATGTTTATTTGCTTTTCTCTTTAAGAATACAAGGAGGCTTGTATCAGCACTCAAGTGGGCAGGGAGAGGCAGCTGTAGGAATCACTGTTCCCTTTTAATAGGGTAAATCAGACCAATTAATAGGATTGAGCAATCTTTGAGGATGAGCACATAGAACAATACACAAACAAGCAACACCTACCCTAAATAAACAGATGCAAACAAATTGACTTATGAAAGAAATTCTTTAGCATACAAGAAAGGGAGAATTACTCCAAAACACTTCTTGAAATGATTTTACTATAAGAAGCAGAATAATTTATTGTAAAAACATCTAGAACTGAAGCACAGGCTACTTCAAAATATTTAGCAACACAAATGTCTTGATAAACTTCATGCAGTGTTAAGGATAAAGAAACTGTCTTATTAAAACTCAGGTCCCAAAATATTTAGGTTACCTAGAAACCATTAAAAAATATAAGAAACCTAAAACAAATTCCAGGCAAACTTTAAAATTAAGCCTTTGCAGCATAAAATACTAAAAGATAATTGAGGCATGTTCATAAGGCTTATTTGTTTTCTTTTTTTCCTTTTCTGCAAGATGATAGGCCTGGGAGCAGACTAAATTCTTTTTACTTTCTAATCTTCAGGTGTTCACAAATTCTGGTACTAACACTACAATCTCTGAAAAGTTTGCCCAAACACTTGTCAGGGGTCAGGGGCAAAATTAAAATTGAGAAGTAGAAAATAGAAATGTTCTTATAGTGAGCATTCTTATAAACGAATAGCTGTTTTGGATAAATATTCTTATGATTAGCATTGTTATGAGTGAATCCAATTTATTTATACATGTTAATAAGACAACATAATGTCACTTGAAAAATAAGATATGTAATTGGAAACAGTAATTAAACAATAATAATCTATACCTCTACCCTATAAGCTATACCACATATTAAATTAACAAAGATCTATAAATGTAGGGATAGGTCAGTGAAAGCATATTAAATTTCATATCTTCTGTAAGAGAGGGGTCAAAAGTTTCATCCCTTTGTTAAATTTGAAGTTAAAACAGTTTTATAATAAGATCTTTATTAAAGAATACAAAGAAAAAATTTTAAATGCTCCATTCTTTTAAAATTACTGTTGAATAAAATAGCAAACAAGGCATAGTGTGCATTTTAAATGATTAAACACAGTATGACAGTAAAATAGCACCAACTACACAAATCAATAAGTTAACCTGGATTCAGTTATTACAGTAAGGATAGATTAGATATCAGCAGGCAAAGTGCATCAGACCAGTTACAAATAAGTTCAATCATGTGCTCCTTCCAGATATTTAAAAATTAAAAATGTTTGCATATGTAAGTACTATGTCATATCTTTTGGTTTCATCTGTCTCCAGATATTTGGGTACTTTTTCAAACCATCTGCTGTCTTGAATAGACACTAACGACTTCTTGTAGGAGTAACCTGTGATACATTGTCTCATGCCCATGCCACATACTTCTTGCCTCTGTCTCAGACTTTTATGTTGGTGCTATTCTTAGTAGCAATAGCCTTCTTGGTCACCTTCATGTTATGTGTGCAAGGGGATTAACTGCCCATGGAGCATAACTTTGGTTAGTGGAAGGCAAGAGAGAATAGTAAATATTTTTACTTTTTCTTTGCTGGATAAAAGGCCTAATATTCTCTCATTTTTGTACCTTCTTGAAGGACAGTGCCACATGGATGGGCAAGCAGTCATACTACATACTAAGCAGTAGCCAGTATCTGCTTTCCCTCTTCCCTCACTCTGTTTCCTCACTCCTATACCCTGGGAATGCATTTTCTTAAAAGGTAGTTATATAAATGTCTCAGACATAGGCTTTGTCTTCTGGAAACCTCAAGGCAAGACCACTGATAATAAGAAAATTCTTAGAAAGTAGACTACAATTATGGGATTTTAGAGCTGAATTATTTTCCTATCTGAGAACAATGAGAATTCCAGTTCTAGTAGTGATGGGCAGCTGAAAATTTCTGATTGGCAATAGTACTATGATTACTAAGGCTTTCACCATTTTTGCTTTGGAATAAAATGCAGATGAGAGGAAAGACTGGAATGTGTGATGGTTATGCTGTTTTAAAATACAGGGTCAACAATAATGATGATTATGTGGGCTGCCTTCTCTTAAACAGTGTTAAAAATTGACTAGAGCAAATATGAAAAATCTGGCACTCTCTATATGGTATTGCAAAAGGGGTCAGAAGACTTGGGGAGTTGAGAGTGTTAGAATAGATAATCCATTTAAGACCTGAGCATCCATAACCTAAGATGCCTGGGTGTACCCAGAAGACACTTCATAAGAAATATACAGCTGAGTGGACACCAGTATCTGTAAGAAGCATGGATGGTGGTGGTTGCACTCTGCAGGCTATGGTTGGTGGTATCGGTTGTTGCTATTGAACTGGGTTCTTTAATAACAGTGAGAATCAGGTCAGGGAATAGCATTCAATTATTAGAGGCAAGGAAGGTGTAATTACCAGACTTGCCATCATGTTTTCTTGACCTTTAGAGATCTGTGGCGATAGCTAGTAGAACACAGCATTCTTAGACATGAGATAGGATATGTGCTTCCAAAGCAAGCACTAGACATGAGATAGATGTGTAGATGCCTGTGAGAAAGGGAGAAAAATAAAAAACTGAGAAACAGAAAGTTGACGTCAGCTGCTAAAATGGGAAATTGTTCCTCACCCAATTTCCAGATCTAAGTCAGATCTTAAATCCAGAGCTCATTGATTAAAGCTCAAGATATTCTTGAGAAAGAAGCCGACAATGCCACATTAAATTTATATGATAATCATTCCCTTGATTATTCTCTTAAAGTGACCTGGAACCATTTCCAGGGTAATTGAACACTGAGAAACGAAGGAAATCCAGCCATTTCTAGGACTGTTAGGTGTAAGACCTGAGATGACACTCATACCATGGGATCTGAAACACCACCATGGTTTTCTGATTAAAAAGGAGCTTATGGAGGCCAGGTGGAGTTTCACTCAAGTTCATTTCAGTGTATCCAGGTATGTTTGAATATATGTGTTAGTTGGTCAGTTGTGTCCGACTCTTTGCAACGCTATGGACTGTAGCCCACCAGGCTCCTCTGTCCATGGAATTCTTCAGGCAAGAATACCGGCATGGGTAGCCATTCCCTTCTCCAGGGGATCTTCCCAACCCAGAGATCGAACCCGGGTCTCCAGCATTACAGGCAGGTTTCTTACCATCTGAGCCACCAGGGAAGCCCATATAATCTTTGGTTATTTCCTTGGTCCCATGTGCATAACTGAGAGAGAAATACTCAACAGCTAGCACAATGTATTCATTATGGTCTATAAATAGGAGTATCCTGGACAAGAAAATGGCAACCAACTCCAGTATTCTTGCCTGGAGAATTCCATGGACAAAGGAGCCTGGCAGACTACAGTCTATGGGGTCACGAAGAGTCGGATACAATGGAGGCGACCTTGCATGTATTAATAGGAGTAATCAGGGCATCCAGAGCCAAGTGGAAGCCCCAGAAATCACACTCCCATCCTGAAGAAAATTATAAATCAGAAGCAATACTGTATTATTGGAAGAACTGCTGATATTAATATTGCTGTCAAAGACTTAGAGGATATAGGGGTTATGGTACTCAAATTGTTTCCATTCATCTGTAAATACCCTGAAAAAATGAAACGGTTCTTGACAGGTGTATATATTAACTATATATATATATATATATATATATATATATATATATATATATTAATGTGGCAGCCACAATTACAACTATTGTGCTATACCATCTGCCACAGAAGCTGCTGTTGAGGCTACCACTTGGTTAAATGATAGTAGATTAATACAGGCTTTGGCACTTGTTTTGAGACTAACAATCTTGCAGATAAATATGTATTTTCCAATTCCCTTCATTAATGAGGATCAAATTTGTTTTTTATTCACATGATAAGAACAGGAGTTACTACTTACTCTTGCCCAGGAATATGCTAATGTCCTCCTTTCTGTCACAGTAGACAATTCAGGTATCTTGATCACCTTGACATAACACTAGACTACCACATTAATGACACCATGATAATAGGTTTGGTGAGCAGGAATTAGAGAGTACACTAGATATTCTGGTAAGACATCTGTGTCAGAGAGTGGGACTGAAGTATCATGAAGATTCAAGGGACTGCCACAGTTTTCGAGATCCAGTGGTCTGTGACATACCACGTTATTCCTCTAAGACTAAGGACAAGTTTTTGCACTTTTCATCTGACACCACTGATGAAAGCACAGTGAGAGGTATCTTCTGCTTTTGGAAGTAACATACACTGAATTTGAGAATATCACTCTGACCCAAGTATTTGGTATTTTGGAAGCTGTTCATTTTGAATGGGGCCTAGAGGATTCTGCGAAAGATCTTACTTGAGGTCTCTTGCCATTTGGGCCTTAAGATTCAACAGATTTGACAGAAATGATATATCTGTAAAGGAGTTTGCTGTGTAAAATCTTGGTATGTTTCCAGGATTTGGAGGAAGATTATGCCTTCCCTGTCAGAACACTAGTCTTAATTTTAGCAAACATTTCTGCTATGATAATGGATCCTACTAGAAACTGATAGCCTGAACATGGGTTGCTAAGTGACCATGCCATTGAGGCTTCCTTTCTTGAGCTGAATATTATCAGGTCCATCACATAAGCTCAGGCAGGTGCAGAAACAGCATTTGGATTTCAGCCTGAGCACATTCAGAATGTACTGGTAAATCACACTAAAAAGCTTTGGACTTCCATGTCTCTAATCTTTGCTATCCCCCAAAACAAGAATAGGTTGTTGTTTTATATGTTTTGTTATATTTAAAAGATATCAGTGTTACAAATCTTATTTTACACATTTTATAGTTAATGTCATAGATTTATAAAATCTATTCTTTTTCTTTAATAAATAACTGTTTTGTTTCTTTTTACTAATGTGCATCTTTCTTTTAGAACACATTGTCATATATTATCTATTTTTTGAGCATTCAACAACTGTGCTGTGATGTGCTTAGTAGCTCAGTCATATCTTACTCTTTGTGAACCCATGGACTACAGACTGCCAGGCTCCTCTGTCCATGATGACTCTCCAGGGAAGAATACAGGAGTGGATTGCCATGTCCTCTTCCAGGGAATCTTCCCAACCCAGGAATTGAATCAGGGTCTCCTGCATTGCAGGCCAGCTGAGCTGCCAGGGAAGCCCCATTCAATGGCTAAGTTACAGCAATTCTTTACAACAAACAGTGCTGCAGTCAAAATCTTAAAAAAATTGCTCATCATTTTTTTTTCATTATTGATGAGATTGGGGTAACTATATATTGAATCATTCAAGTTTTTAATTCTGTTATTTTTTCTCCCTTGGTTATTTTGTACTGGGTTCTATGGAAGTGACTAGATATTTTATATCTTAATTCTTATTATTTATTCATTGTAAGTATTGAACCCCAGACTGTCATTTTAATCTCAGTCCTATGAATGTAATGAAATCCATGATAGACCACTCACATCCTTTTTCAGGGCCAGAAGGCTTATTCCCTCATTAACAAAAAGTGATTCTTGCAGGCAGCCCATAATAACATCCCTCTTTAGGAACTGCCTTGGGTAGAGATATTTGTCTCACCCAATTTCACACATCCTTAACCAGGGCAGCTTGCATCCAATGACTGGTGAATGCAAGGATGTTGGGGCCCAGCCTCTCTCCAGCTTCAGAGAAGAAGCCTTCATTGATACTGCAACACAACATTACTTCTCCCTCTAACTCATGTCTGTTTTCTTCCCTTCCCTCCGTATCATAGGTGTTGACCTCAAGAACACTTAAACCTGTTCAGTAATCTCTTTCTTATGGACTGGTTCCCAGGGACACAACCTGTATGAATGACAGTTATTAATGGAAATTCTTACTTATATTGCTCAATTTTCATATTAGTCAAAAGTCAAATTATGTTTTCTCTTGTATTTGGGCTTTTATATCTTGCTTCAGTAAACATAGTCTATGGTTAGCTTGGTTGTTTTACTTTCATACTTAGGCCTTTTATTCACTTGAGATTATTTTGTTTATTTTTATTTTGTAACGTGTGCTGGAGGCCCAGTTTTATTTTAGTAGTAAATCAAGTTTCGGATCCTTTACAAAAATGGCTACCACATCTCCAAAGTTATATATAATGTCTTCTATCATCTAACAAGTAATCTCTTTAAATCCTTATTTTATTCTATTCCTTCAGTCAATTAATCTGTTCCTGTACCAGCTCTATACTGATATATTTTATCTTGTGCCACATTCTGTCTTAATACCCAGCAGTAGGAATTCTTTCTTTATATTTTTTAAAAATGATTTAGCAATTACTGAAAATTTGTCTTTCAGTATAAATTTTGTTTTGTTTTTAATTTTCTTTACTTTATTGTGTTGGTTTTGCCATACATTGACATGAATCTGCCATGGGTATACATATGTTCCCCTTCCAGAACCCCCCTCCCTCCTCCCTCCCTCCTCCCTCCCCTTGGGTCATCCCGGTGCACCAGCCCCGAGCATCAAACCTGGGCTGGTGATTGATTTCACATATGATAATTAACATGTTTCAATGCCATTCTCCCATATCATCCCACCCTTGCCCTCTTCCATAGAGTCCACAAGACTGTTCTATACATCTGCATTTCTTTTGCTGTCTCACATACAGGGTTCTCGTTACCATCTTTCTAAATTCCATATATATGTGTTAGTATACTGTATTTTTGTTTTTCCTTCTGACTTACTTCACTCTGTATAATAGGCTCCAGTTCCGTTCACCTGAGTAGAACTGATTCAAATGAATTCTTTTTAATGACTGAGTAATATTCCATTGTGTATATGTACCACAGCTTTCTTATCCATTCGTCTGTTGATGGACATCTAGGTTGTTTCCATGTCCTGGCTATTGTAAACAATGCAGCGATGAACATTGGGGTACACGTGTCTCTTTCAGTATATCAGTATAAATTTTGGAATAAATTTTCCAAGTTTTTCTCAAAATTTAGCAGTGGTGAAATTAATAAGTAAAATGAGTAACTGTGAATTTACAGATTAATTTCAGGACAATCAAAGTGTTTGAAACTTTTTTCATTATGTTCTTGGGTATATTATATTATTCCATTTATTCAGATTGAATTTAAGAGAATTTTTTAAATCTCCATAAACTTCTCTCAGACAACCATTGCTAGATTATTTCTAGGCAATTCATAAATGGCATGATTTTGATCTTCTGGTCACTTATTGCCAGTGAAGAAATTTTAAATATACTTGAAGAACAATTTACTGAACTTAAAAATAAGGTTAAAGAACTCTTTCAGAAGGCATTGGTAGGGGATAAAAGCATTGAATGAATGAAAAAATAAGTCTAAAGATGTGAAGACTAATAATAGAAATGTCAATACCCATCAAGAAGGAGAATCAGTATTTGAGGGAAAATATGTTGATAATTTGTTAAAGTTAACACAAGATATAAGACTTCAGTTTAAAAGGGCACATTTTAAGAAACAGAATAGGAGAGAGAGTGGAAAAGAGTTCCTCATTTAAATATGTTATGGTGATGTTTAAGATTACTCAAAACAGGCAGCCCAAGGGACTCTCAAGGGTCTTCTCCAGAGGAGAGAACAAGATGGCAGAGGAGTAGGTGGACATGGAGTACATCTCTCTCTACATATACATCAGGAATACACCTTCAGACTTAGAAGTGCATGCAGAACACCAGATGAGAAGGAACAGGAGTAATTGACCAGTGGAAAAGAATATCTAGACCCACACAAAACTCGGTAGGATGAAGAAATTAGGGGGGAAACAGGAGTGTTAGTAGGACTGGACCTGCCCTTGGAGAGTGGGAGAACTGAAGCAGGGGTCCAATCCCCACTTTGGGGCAATTGTCTGAGTCAGAAGAGAAACATTGAAGGCTGAGAGTGAAACAGTTAATCTGTGGCAGCCTAAATGGAATCAGAATCAGACAGTCCTTGCTGCAGCCATACATTCCCCAGACAGAAATGTAGATCCCTTGGAAGGTGCAGTGTCTGGGACCTGGAGTTTAGGGATTGTGAAGTAATCCCAGGGTGAGGGCTGCTGTTGACTGCAGAGAGACGGAGTGGATCGACAGATGTGAGTGAGGAGATTGTGGTGGGAAATGCCTGTGGAGGAAAAGCTGGGCAGCCATGGAAGTAAGGTGATACTGCTAAATCATGCCATAGCCTCTCTCCCGCTACATGCCAGCACTGGCAGCTGAACAATAGAGAGTCTAGCCCCTCAAACACCTGACGCACTGAACTATAGAGTTGGACCCTACCCAGGGTGCCCCTTTTAAGTGTCTGATGTGCCAATCTACAGAGTAGGACCCCCAGCCAGGGGGGCACCTCTATGTGTCTGATGCATCAAACAACAGAGATAGACCCCAGGCAAGGGAGCCCTCTAAGTACCTGAATGGTACCTTCACAGAGCTGAGGAGAAAGACTGGCCGAAGAGGCCTTCTGATTGCCAGCTACAAGAGGCTAGAAAAAAACTCTGATAGGTCTATAACTCCTGCAGCAGAGGCAGTCCTTGGACCTGCACACTTGGCCCTGCCAGGGTCCCCTCAAGCCAAGCAGCTGTGCAGTCTTCACACTCAACTCTCACTGGGGCAGAGCTGCCCCAGGCAAAAATGTCTCATGTCTGTGCACACAGGGTCTTTTCGGTAGTGTCCGACCCTTTGTGACCCTGTAGGCTGTGGACTGCCAAGCTTCTCTGTTAGGTAAAGGGATTCCAGGCAAAAACACTGGAGGATGTTGGCCAGTATTGGTTGCCATACTTCTAGAGCACTATATTTGCTGCTGCCAAAGCCACCAACTTCCCTGAGTACCTGGTGCTGCCAAAACCCCTGCAAACTATCAGCTGCACTACCTCCACACCTGGCCCTCACAGGGGCAAACCGCAGTGGCTGACCCACATGCAGAGGTGGAAATAAAACCACAGTTGAAACTCAGGGGCAGTGTGGCTAAGGAAGAAGACCCAAAACCTTCCCACCAACTGTACAATCTGCAGGTTAAATCCACACGATCAACTAGGCAGACTCTGTGTCTGTGGAATATATAAAAGGTGATTGAGGGCTCCCACAAAAGAAAACACACTAGTTCTGATAGCTATGGACATTGGAGGCAAAAACACAGAGGAGTAGGACCAGATTAGAATCTGAGCTGCCCCCACAACAGGTCCAGAGATAAGCACAGTATTGGAGGGAATCCTAGGGAGGTGAGGTGGACTGTGACTCCCAGCAAGGGAAAGGACTCTGACAGCAGTGACTCAAGAAAAACATTTATTATTCTTATGTTTTGACTTGTTCTGTAGATTCTTCTGGATTTTTTTCCCTTTTTTTACTCCCTCTGTTGTAGTTATTGATTTTATTGGCATTATGACATCTAATTAAGCTTTTGAGCTTTTTTATTTCCTCAGTCACATTTTTTTATTGTAGTTATAAACCTCTGCCTCTACTTTGGGCTTTTGAAGTTCTGTGGGGTGTTTTTTTTTTTTTTTGCTCTCTTTTTTTAATTTTAACTTTTAAACCTATTATTATTTTTCTACATTTATTCCTTTGTTTGTTTTCCTACTGTTCTTTTTCCCTTGCTGTTAATCTTTAATGCATACAAATTTTCTTTACTGCTTCTGTTTAACTTTGCCTATCTATTTGTTCTTTCTTTGCTTTCCTCTCAATATATTTGTTCGTTTTATTCTCATTGCTTTATTCCTCACTTAGCACCTTGCTTTAGTTTTGTTTTCTAATTTGTACTTTAGTTAGTTTTGTTCTGGTAGATATACTTTTTGGCTTCCTTTGTTCACCAGGTCAAACTATTGTACTTTATTTCTGTTGGATTGCTTTCATTTTGTTTATGAGTGTATAAGTATACATATGTATTCAGTCATACTTTTTATAGTTGTTATAAACTTCTGCATAAACATTTGGCTTTTGCAGTTCTGTGGAGTTTTCCTTTCTTTTTTCTTCCAGTTTTTTTCCTTTCTCTTTTTTATAATTTTAACTTTTAATGTTTTAAACCTATTATATTTTTTTCTACATATATTCCTTTGTTTGCCTTTCCTACTTCTTTTCCCCTTGCAGTTAATCTTTCATGTTATAAATCTTCTTCATCTACCTCTATGTGACTTTGCATATCTATTCTTTTCTTTTCTTTCTTTCTTTTCCTCTCAACATATTTGTTAGTTTTCTTTTCATTTCTTTATTCCCCACTTGGCACCTTGCTTTAATTTTGTTTAAGTTTGCACTTCAGTTAGTTTTGTTCTTACTTGTAAATATGATTTTTTATTTCCTTTGTTACCCAGGTCAATCTATTGTACTTTATTTTTGTTGAACTGTTTTGACTTTGCTCATGAGTGTACATATATATGTGTATATTCCATTATTTCAATTATTATTTCCTTGATTTTATAACTGCCATTTGCCTGGAGTTCATCTTTGGTTTATTGTTTTGGATATTTGTTTTAATCTCACTTAATGCCATAAAAAGCCACTTGTGAAAACATCGTTTTTGACCAGAGATCAAGCCCTGAGCATTTTGGAATGGGAGCACTGACTTCAAGAACTTAGATTACCAGAGGGCTCACTCTAGGGAATCGGAAAAGGCAATGCAACCCACTCCAGCACTCTTGCCTGGAAAATCCCATGGACGGAGGAGCCTGCTAGGCTTCAGTCCATGGGGTTGTGAAGAGTGGGACAGGACTGAGCGACTTCACTTTCACTTTTCACTTTCATGCATTGGAGAAGGAATGGTAACTCGCTCCATTGTTCTTGCCTGGAGAATCCCAGTAACTAGGGAGCCTGGTGGGCTTCCGTCTATGGGGTCACACAGAGTCAGACATGACTGAAGTGACTTAGCAGCAGCAGAAGCAGCAACCCTAGGGAGTATGAAATAGTGAGAACTCACACAAAGAAAACCACTTGAATACAAGACCTGGCATCACCCAACCATCATTTGCACCCTGCGCAGGACACCTCATCTAAATAAGAAACAAAACAAAAATAAAAACTCAATCATGAGCAGATAGGATTACAACCTCACTCAGCCTTGCCCATCAGAGGAAAAACAAACAAACAAAAACTCAACACAAATCTCACCCTATACAAAGTTTACACAAACTGCTGTACCAACCTTAGGAGGGCAGAAACCAAAAGGAAGAAAGAATTCACCTTGAAGCCTAGGGAAAGAAAACAAACACAGTAAGATAATAATAATAATGATGATGATGTAAAGGTAGAGAAATACTACACAAATGAAGGAACAAACTAGAAACACAGAAGTACAAATGAATGAAGAGGAAATAGGCAAACTACCTGAAAAGGAATTCAGAATAATGATAGTAAAGATGATCAAAAACCTTGAAAATAAAATGGGGAAAATGCAAGAATCAATTAAAAAAGACCTAGAAGAATTAAGGAATAAACATACAGAGACAAAGCACACAATTACTGAAATTAAAGATACTCTAGAAAGAATCAATGGCAGAATATTTGAAGCAGAACGAATCAGTGTGCTAGAAGATAAAATGGTGGAAATAACTTCTGAATAGCAGAATAAAGTGAAAAGAATGAAAAGAGCTGAGGATTGTGTCAGAGACCTTTGGGACAATATCAAATGCACCAACTTTGAATTATATGGGTACCAGAAGAAGAAGAGAAAAAGAAAGAGTATGACAAAATTTTTGAAGAGATTATAGTTGAAAATTTCCCCAACATGGAAAAGGAAATAGTCAGTCAAGTCCACGAGGCACAAAGAGTCCCATACAGGATTAACCCAAGGAGGAACATGCCAAAAACATACTAATCAAACTAACAAAGACTAAACACAAAGAAAGAATTTTAAAAGCAGCCAGAGAAAAGCAACAAGTAACTTACAAGGGAAACCCCTTTTGCTTAACAGCTGATCTTTAAGTAGAAACTCTGCAGGCCAGAAGCGAATAGCAGGATATATTTAAAATACTGAAAGGGAAAAATCTACAACCAAGATTACTTTACCTAGCAAGGATCTTATCCAAAACTGATGGAGAAACAGAAAGGTTTTCAGACAAGAAAATTTAAGAGAATTCAGTACCACCAAACCAACTTAACAACAAATGTTAAAGGCACTTATATAGCCAAGAAATACAAGAGAAGAAAAAGGATCTTCAAAGTCAACCCCAAACAATTAAGAAAATGGCAATAGGAACATATATATCAATAATAACTTTTAATGTAAACGGATCAAATGCTCCAACCGAAAGACACACACTGGCTTAATGGATACAAAAATAAGACTGATAGAGATACTGTCTACAAGAACCCACTTCAGGCCTCAAGACACATATAGACTGAAAGTGAGAGGATTAAAAAATATATTCCATGCAAATGGAATGCAAAAGAAAGCTGGAGTAGCAATCCTCATATCAGACAAAATAGACCTTAAAATAAAGAAGATTACAAGAGATAAAGAAGGACAATACATAATGATCAAGGTGTCAATCCAAAATGAAGACATAACAATTGTAAATATCTATGCACCCAACATAGGAGCACCTCAATACATAAGACAAATACTAACAGACATAAAAAGAAATTGACAGTAACACAATAATGTTAGGAGTCGTAACACCCCACTCACACCAATGGACAGATCATCAAACAGAAAATTAATAAGGAAACACAAGTTTAAATGAGACATTAGATGAGATGGATCTCATCGATAACATCAAGACGTTCGATCTGAATACAGAAGAATACACCTTCTTCTAAAGTGCACGTGGAACATTCTCCAGGATAGACCACATCTTTGGTCACAAACCTCAATAAATTTAAGAAAATTGAAATCATATCAAACATCTTCTCTGACCACAATGCTATGAGACTAGATATCAATTACAAGAAAAAAAAACTGTAAAAAAACACAAACACATGGAGATTAAACAACACATTTCTAAATAACCAACAGGTTATTGAAGAAATCAACCAGGAAATAAAAAAATTTATAGAAAAAAATGACAATGAAAACACAACAGTTCAAAACCTATGGGATGCAGGAAAAGCAGTTCTAAGAGGGAAGTTTATAGCAATAAAATCCTACCTCAAGAGACAATAAAAGCATTGACTAGACAACCTAACTTTACACCTAAAACAACTGGATAAAGAACAAAAACCCCCAAAATTAGTAGAAGGAAAGAAATCATAAAGATCCGAGCAGAAATAAATGAAAAATAAATGAAACAAACAGTAGTAAAGATTAATAAAACTAAATTAATCTTTGAGAAGATAAACAAAATTGACAAGCCTTTAGCCAGGCTCATCAAGAAAAAAAGAGAGAAGAATCAAATCAACATAATTAGAAATGAAAAAGGAGAGGTTACAACAGACAATGCAGAAATACAAAGGATTATAAGAGACTATTGTGAACAACTCAATGGCAATAAAATAGATAACCTTAAAGAAATGGACAAATTCTTAGAAAAGTTCAGTCTTCCAACACTGAACCAGGAAGAAATAGAAATTATGAGCAACCAAATCACAAGCACTGAAACTGAAGCTGTGATCAAAACAAAAGCCCAGGACCAGATGACTTCATAGGAGAATTCTATCAAACATTTAGAGAAAAGCTAATGCCTATCCTTCTAAAACTCTTTCAAGAAATTTCAGAGGAAGGAACACTTTCAAACTCATTCTATGAGGCCACCATCACCCTGATACCAAAATCAGACAAAGACAACATGAAAAAAGAAAATTACAGGCTAATATCACTGGTGATCATAAATACAAAAATTCTCAACAAAAGTTTAGTAAACAGAATTCAGCAACACATCAAAAAGCTCATACACCTTGATCAAGTTAGGTTTATGCCAGGGATGCAAGGGTTCTTCAATATATGAAAATCAATCAATGTGTACACTATATTAACAAACTGAAAGATAAAAACCATATGATCATCTTAATAAAAGCCGAAAAAGTCCTTGACAAAATCACCACCCATTTATGATTAAAACTCTTCAACAAATGGGCACAGAAGGAACCTACTTCAACATAGTAAAGGCTATATATGATAAGCCTACAACAAACATTGTTCTTAATGGTGAGAAACTGAAAGTATTCCCCCTAAGATCAGGAATAAGACAAGGGTGTCCACTTTTACCACTATTATTCAACATAGTTCTGGAAGTCCTAGCTACAGTCAACAGAGAAGAAAAAGAAATAAAAGGAATCCAGATCAGAAAAGAAGTAAAGCTCTCACTGTTTGGAGATGACATGAAACTGTACATAGAAAACCCTGAAGATAGTATCAGAAAATCACTAGAGCTGATCAGTGAATTTAGCAAAGTTGCAGAATACAAAATCAAGAGACATGTGTACCCCAATGTTCATTGCAGCACTGTTTATAATAGCCAGGACATGGAAGCAACCTAGATGTCCATCAGCAGATGAATGGATAAGAAAGCTGTGGTACATATACACAATGGAATATCACTCAGCTATTAAAAAGAATACGTTTGAATCAATTCTAATGAGGTGGATGAAACTGGAGCCTATTATATAGATTGAAGTAAGCCAGAAAGAAAACCACCAATACAGTATACTAACATGTATATATGGAATTTAGAAAGATGGTAATGATGACCCTATATGTGAGACAGCAAAGGAGACACAAATGTATATAACAGTGTTTTGGACTCTGTGGAAAAAGGCGAGGGTGGGATGATCTGAGAGAATAGCATTGAAAACATGTGTATTATCATATGTGAAACAGATCGCCAGTTCAGGTTCGAGGCATGAGACAGGGTGCTCAGGGATGGTGCACTGGGATGACCCAGAGGGATTGGATGGGAAGGGAGGAGGGAGGGGGGTTCAGGATGGGGAACACATGTAAACCTATGGCTGATTCATGTCAATGTATGGCAAAAACCACTACAATATTGGAAAGTAATTAGCCTCCAATTAAAATAAATAAATTTTAAAAAGAAAAGAAAGAAATCACTTGCATTTCTATATGCTAACAAAGAAAAATCAGAAAGAGAAATTAAGGAATAAATCCCATTCACCATTGCAACTAAAGGAATTAAACATCTAGGAATAAACTTACCTAAGGAGACAAAAGAACTGTACACAGAAAATTATAAGACACTGATGAAAGAAATCAAAGATGACATAAACAGATGGAGAGATATTCCATGTTCCAGGGTAGGAAGAATCAATATTGTGAAAATGACTATAATGCCAAATGCAATCTACAGATTCAATGTGATTGATCTGTATCTAATTACCAAGGGCATTTTTTACCCAACTAGAACAACAACAACAAAAAATTCACAATTCATAGGGAAACACAAAAGACCCTGAGTAGCCAAAGCAGTCTTGAGATAGAAGAATGGAGCTGGAGAAATCAACCTTCCTGACTTCAGGTTATATTAAAAAGCTACAGTCACCAAGACAGTATGGTACTGGCACAAAAACAGAAATATAGACCAACAGAACAAGATAGAAAGCCCATAAATAAACCCATGCATCTATGGGTATGCTATTCTGACAAAGGAGGCAGGAATATACAGTGGCATAAAGGCAGCCTCTTCAATAAATTGTGCTGGGGAAACTGGATAGCTACCTGTAAAAGAATGAAATTAGAACACTTTGGAACAGCATACACAAAAATAAACTCAAAAAGGATTAAGACGTAAGTATAGACCAGAAACTATAAAACTCTTAGAGGAAAGCATAGGCAGAACACTCGATGACATAAATCAAAGCAAGATCCTCTATGACCCACCTCCTAGAGTAGTGGAAATAAAAATAAAAATAAACAAATGGGACCTGATTAAATTTAGCATCTTTTGTGCAGCAAAGGAAAGTATGAAAGTGAAAGTGAAGTCACTCAGTCCTGTCCAATTCCTTGTGACCCCATGGACTGTAGCCTGTCAGGCTTCTCTGTCCATGGGATTTTCCAGGCAAGAGTAATGGAGTGTGTTGCCATTTCCTTCTCCCAGGGATCAAACCTAGGTCTCCTGGGTAGTAGGCAGACATGTTTACCATCTGAGCTATAAGCAAGGTGAAAAGATAACCCTCAGAATGGGACAAAATAATGGCAAATGAAACAACTGATAAAGGATTAATTTCCAAAATATACAAGCAGCTCATACAACTCAATGCCAGAAAAACAAACAACCCAATCATAAAGTGGGAAAAAGACCTAAAGAAACATTTCTCCAAAGAAGACACAGGTAGCTAATAAACACATGAAAAAACGCTCAACATGGCTCATTACTAGAGAAATGCAAATCAAAACCACAATGAGATATCACCTCACACTGGTCAGAATGGCCATCATCAAAAAGTCTACAAACAATAAATGCTGGAGAGAATGTGGAGAAAAGGGAATGCTCTTGCACTGTTGGTGGGAGTGTAATTGATGCAGCCACTATGGAAGACGGTATGGAGATTCCTTAAAAAATTATAAATAAAACCACCATATGGCCCACCAATCCCACTCCTAGGTATATACCCTGAGGAAAGCAAAATTGAAAAAGACACATGTATCCCAGTGTTATTTTCAGAAGTATTTACAATAGCTAGAACAATGAAGCAACCTAAAAGTCCACTGACAGGTGAATGGATAAAGAAGTTGTGATACATATACACAATGGAATATTACTCAGCCATAAAAAGGAACACATTTGAGTCAGTTCTGATGAGGTGGATGAACCTAGAACCTATTATACAGAGTGAAGTGAGTCAGAAAGAGAAAGATAAATATATTATTCTAACATATATATGGAATCTCAAAAAATGGTACTGAAGAATTTATTTACAGGGTAGTAGTGGAGAAACAGACATAAAGAATAGACTTATGGACGTGGGGAGAGGGGAGCAGAGGATGAGATGTATGGAAAGAGTAACATGGAAACTTACATTACCATATGTAAAATAGTTAACCAAGGGGAATTTGCCATATGGCTCACAAAACTCAAACAGGGGCTCAATAGTAACCTAAAGGGGTCGGATGGGGAGGGAGATGGGAGGGAGTTTCCGAAGGGAGGGTTATATGTATACCTATGGCTGATTCATATTGAGGTTTGACAGAAAACAACAAAATTCTGTAAAGCAATTATCCTTCATTTTAAAAAGTTAATTAAAAAACAAAAAGAAATAAAAAAGAATATTCAAAACAAAGGAAAACTTATAATTTTCAGAGAGAATCTAGAGCCTATCTTTCAGAACTAAATCCCAATACATTTTAGCCCTGATAACAGCAACATTGAACTTCAGAGAGTTTTTCAAGGAAAAATATTTTCATCTGATATTGTATTCACCTAAACTATTTCAGTGTAGAGGAAAAAAAAAAGAAAACATTAATTATCAGAGAGTCTAGCAGCATGAAGAATCTGTTTTAAACAGTCCTTCGAGATTTAACTTTTGAAAGGAAATAATCAATTCGAAAAGCAAGAAATTACTATGGGATGGGAAAACCTGTAAGAATGATATGGAATTTATTGATGTACCAATAAATACTAATTTAATCGTGTGTAAGCATGAAATCCGAAACTAAGATAATAGTAATGTTATGGAAGTTGTTGGGGGAAGAGAGAGAGGTGAAAAAAGGAATTGTGTTAACATTCTGTCCTGTTCAATGGGGGTAAACAATAGTTGTTCATAAAGTTATAGGTTTCTTTGTTGGCTCAGATGGTAAAGAATCTGCTTGCAATGTGGGAGACTTGAGTTCTATCTCTGAGTTGAGAAGATCCCTTGGAGGAGGGCATGATAACCCACTCCAATATTCTTGCCTGTAGAATCCCATGGACAGAGGAACCTGGCAGGCTACAGTCCATGGGGTCGCAAAGAGTCAGACACAACTGAGCAACTAAGCACAAGTACACAAACACAGGTTTATACATACTAATAGGGAAACACAGAGAAAATATTAACCTGTTTCATTCATCCCTGTTTAGAGCATTGCTCAAGATACAGTCAATCATGAAAAACATATTTGTTGAACAAATCTTACTAAATTAATAAGGACAATTAAAATAGTAAAAACAGAATGCATACAATTAATCCGTAAGAAATGTATAACTGAAATCAAGGAAACAGGAAACATAAAATAAATTGCAGTAGGTGGGAGGGGGACACAAACAATGGTAAAACTCAGTAATCAATACAAGTAAAACTTATCAGAAAACAGTGAAACTCAGATTGTAGTAAAAATAAAAGCTAGCTATGTTGTCTAAAACATGCTCATTTATAATAGACACATATACAACAAGATGCAGAAAAATTGATTTATGTCAATCATAGAAAATATCAACTAGAAATTTTGATATCAGTAAAAGAAGAGGGTAGAGTGGGGACTATCATCAGAGAGCATTGTTATATATTTCTGAAGAAAAAAAAGTGAAACAGTAAATATTCTTCAATATATATCTGGGAGTATGGCCTCAAATTATATAAGGAATAACTAATATCTGATATGAAGAGACATACAAAACACATATTTTACAGAAATGTGATACATGGAAAAAATAAAGGTAGAGATAACATCAAGGGCATGACTAATAATTTGATCTAACAGATATGTCTAAAACCTCTTATCAAATGAATATAGAACACATATTATTTCCAGACACATTGAACATTCACCAACGCTGATGGTACACTGGGCCCCAAAAGCAGCTTCTAAAATTTTCAATTAAGAACATACAATCTATATTCTATAACTTCAGTGCAATAAAGCTAAAAATTAAGAAAATAATGTTTAGGGAGAAACTATCTATTTCTTAAAACTAATATATTACCAATTACACTTCAGTTTAAAGCAAAAATGATACGGTAAACTTTAAAATTCTTACATTTAAATAATAATGAAAGAACTGAGAGTCAGTATCACTTTCTTTTGAAATATAGAGAGAAATTTATCAATTTACAAACATAAGAAAAGATGGAAAACTAAGCTAGGAAAAGAGTAACAAAATAAACCAAAAAGGAGACAGGAAAAGAGACAGAGAGTAGAACACATAGTAATATGGGAGGATGAAGGAAACAAAAATGAAGCTGTGTGAAAATAGTAAGAAACTCCTAGTGATATGAGTAAAGTTATAAAATAGAGAAGATGCAAATAAAAATATGAAGAATGCAAATAAGTAAGTACATAAATATAAGCAAAATTCTACAAATGTGTAATGGACAACAGTATATCAAAATTTTAAATCTCAGATGAAATTTGTATTTTGGGGGGAAGAAACTAACAAAACTCCCCTTGCCCAGAAAAAAAAAGAAACAGGGTGAGATGCTTTTAGATGTGAGTTGTGTAAGTCTTTAAGGAATATGTATCTTATACAATTTTTCTACCAAAGAAAAGAAAAAGAGGAAACCTGACCGATTTATTTTATGAGGTTAATATAATCTGGATACCCAAATTGGGTAATGACTGTACAAGAAAATTAAATTGTTGGTTAATTTCATTCATGAATATAAAAGATCCTCATACTAGTTAATTGAAATCTAACAGTGCATTAAAATAGACTGTGGTCAAATATAGTTAGTCAAAGGGGGTAAGGATTATTCATCTTAGAAATCTATTTATATAATTAATAACTATAACATTAAATGATCAAAGAAAAAATATATAATCTTTTAACTCAGGTTGGAACAAAAAATTGGTATGATTTACTACATAGTTAAGAATCCTTAGCAAATGAGAAAAGAGAAAGACAATTTTTTAAAAAGAATGAAAGAGTACAGAATATCTACAGCATGCATCTTTATTTAATAGAGAATTTCAGATATTTCATTCTGCTTCACACAAGCATCAAGACAAGGATGACTGCCGTCTTCACTATTATTCAACACAGACTGAAGGTCTCAGAGAAAGTATTAAAAACAAAAACATAAAAGATAATAGGGAGTATTAAAAACAAAAACATAAAAGAGAATAGGGAGAAGCTAAAATGTCAAGATAGGAATATCTTCATGGAGTGCCCAAGATAATTTACAAACAAATTTTAATATTACTATGAAAATTCAGTTAATTAAAGGGCTGAAGAAATAGTATAATGAGCACCCATGTGACCACCATTCCAGAAATGAAAAGTGCTATCATTTTGTCAACTTTGTCCCATATTCTTTGTAAAATATATATACATTTACAAGAAAATTAATTTTAGTATTGTATATTAGAGCAAGCAATTGGAAGCAATCTCTTTTATGTTAAAATTTTAAAGATGAAAGAGCAATAATCTTACTTCTTCTCTACAAAAAACTTTAAATTAACTTAATCCAGATGTTTCCTCCAAACTCTTCTAGAATAGCAAACATACTAATTCTTTCTCAAAATTACCATGTATTTAGCACACATATACATTCTTAGCATTCAGAGTTTATAAGAATAATTACTTTAAGATCAGAGAAAATTGATTTATGAAGAAAAACTACTTGACAGCTATATTAAATGGACACTACTGAACTATAGGTGCATCTTATAAAAACAAAAAGTTTACTTGAAGCTAATTTATAGTTTCAAAAGAACAACATTGCAAAATATTAAAAGTCCATGCTCCCGTCCTAGTCAGGAATTTTCAGATTTTTTTCTAATAACTTTCAAATATTTACAATATCATTTTAAGCAAAAACTACATCACTTGGAGTCTTTCAAGAATGTAGCTGGCCATTCTAGAGGCTTTATTATTTTTTTCCTTTTTTTTTTTCTAGAGTCTTTAAATAAGAGAAAGTTGGCAAAGTCAAGATCAGTGATATCCAACGGAAATACAATTTTCAACCTTACAATTTTTAACTTTAAATGTGAACCACATATGTAATTTAAAATCTTCCAATAGGCACATTTCAAGTAAAAATAAATTAATGTAAATAAATCATTTTAAACCAATCTATAAAAAAATTTGCATTTTAGTTCACAATCCATACAAAACATTAGTATTGAGATATTTTATATTTCTAGTACCAAAATTTTGAAATTTCAATTTGTATTTTACACTTTCAAGACCATCTCAGTTTGTATTATCCACATGTTAAGTACTCAATAGCCTCGTGTGACTAGTTGTTACCATGCTAGATAGTACAGGTAGAGAAAATACATTGATTAGTATGATGCATTGATTAACATAATGGATATGTTATATTTCACCACACCCTAGTGTGGTGAAAGCAAACACCAACATTTAAGAATTTCTAGTATGTGCTAAAAACTGTGTGAAGTGCATTGTAAGGATTATCTCATTTAATCCACAATATACCTATGGTGTCGACCATCTGGTGATGTCCATGTGTGTGTAGAGTCTTCTCTTGTGTTGTTGGAAGAGGGTGTTTGCTCTGACCAGTGCTTTCTCTTGGCCATCTTTCAGTGTCCTATCTTATTGCCTTTTCATACTGTTCATGAGATTCTCAAGGCAAGAATACTGAAGTGGTTGGCCATTCCCTTCTCCAGTGGACCGCATTCTGTCAGATCTCTCCACCATGATCCATCTCTCTTGGGTGGCCCATATGGCATGGCTTAGTTTCATTGAGTTAGACAAAGCTGTGGTCCATGTGATCAGGTTGGCTAGTTGTCCATGATTGTCTGCAAATAATATAATGGATCAGATCATGAACTCCTTATTGCCAAATTCAGACTGAAATTGAAGAAAGTGAAGAAAACCACTAGACCATTCAGGTATGACCTAAATCAAATCCCTTATGACTATACAGTGCAAGTGAGAAATAGGTTTAAAGGATTAGATCAGATAGCATGACTGATGAAGTATGGATGGAGGTTCGTGACATTGTACAGGAAACAGGAATCAAGACCATTCCCAAGAAAAAGCAATGCAAAAAAAGCAAAATGGCTGTCTGAGGAGGCCTTACAAATAGCTGTGAAAAGACAGGAAATGAAAAGCAAAAGAGAAAAAGAAAGATATACGCATTTGAATTCAGAGTTCCAAAGAATAGCAAGGAGAGATAAGGAAGCCTTCCTCAGTAATCAATACAAAGAAATAGAGGAAAACAACAGAATGGGAAAGACTAGAGATCTCTTCAAGAAAATTAGAGACACCAAGGGAACATTTCATGCAAAGATGAGCTCAACAAAGGACAGAAATTGTAGGGACCTAACAGAAGCAGAAGATGCTAAGAACAGGTGGCAAGAATACACAGAACTTTACAAAAAAGATCTTCATGACCCAGATAATCACAATGGTGTGATCACTCATCTACAGCCAGACATCCTGGAATGTGAAGTCAAGTGGGCCTTAGGAGACATCACTACCAACAAAGCTAGCGGAGGTGATGGAATTCCAGTTGAGCTATTTCAAATCGTAAAAGATTATGCTGTTAAAGTGCTGCACTCAATATGCCAGCAAATATGGAAAACTCAGCAGTGGCCACAGGACTGGAAAAGATCAGTTCTCATTCCAATCCCAAAGAAAGGCGATGCCAAAGAATTCTCAAACTACTGCACAATTGTACTCATCTCACACACTAGTAAAGTGATGCTCAAAATTCTCCAAGCCAGGCTTCAGTAACATGTGAACCTTGAATTTCCAGATGTTCAAGCTGTGTTTAGAAAAGACAGAGGAACCAGAGATCAAATTGGCAACATCCGCTGGATCATTGAAAAAACAAGAGAGTTCCAGAAAAACATCTATTTCTGCATTAATGACTATGCCAAAGCCTTTGACTGTGTGGGGTGGGGACACCTGCCTCCCTGGGTTGTTGTAAGGGAAGGACAGTCAGCCCAGTGCTGTGGTCCAGAGCTGGGAGGTGGGGTGGGGCAAGGGAGAGCTGGAGCTGCATGGGAGTTTGGGGTTCATTCCTGTGAGTCAATAAAGTTGTCTTTGATGGTGAAAAAAAAATCTTCAGGCCAGGAAGATTTTTATTGTTTATATTGTGTGGATCAATATAAACTGTGAAAATTCTTAAAGAGATGGGAATACCAAACCACCTGGCCTGCCTCTTGAGAAACCTACATGCAGGTCAGGAAGCAACAGTTACAACTGGACATGGAACAACAGACTAGTTCCAAATAGGAAAAGGAGTACATTAAGGCTGTATATTGTCACTCTGCTTATTTAACTTATATGCACAGTATATCATAAGAAACGCTGGGCTGAAGGAAGCACAAGGTGGAATCAAGATTGCTGGGAGAAATATCAATAACCTCAGATAAACAGATGACAACACCCTTATGGCAGAAAGCAAAGAAGAACAAAAAAGCCTCTTGATAAAAGTGAAAGAGAAGAGTGAAGAAAGTTGGCTTAAAGCTCAACATTCAGAAAACTAAGATCATGGTATCCAGTCCCATTACTTCATGGCAGATAAATGGGGACACAGTAGCTGACTTTATTTTTTTGGGCTCCAAAATCACTGCAGATGGTGATTACAGCCATGAAATTAAAAGACGCTTACTCCTTGGAAGTAGAGTTATGACCAATCTAGACAGCATATTGAAAAGCAGAGACATTACTTTGCCAACAAAGTTCCATCTAGTCAAGGCTATGGTTTTTCCATTGGTCATGTATGCATGTAAGAGTTGAATAGTGAAGAGAGCTCAGTGCCGAAGAATTGATGCTTTTTAACTGTGATGTTGGAGAAGACTCTTGAGAGTTCCTTGGACTGCAAGGAGATCCAACCACTCCATCCTAAAGGAGATCAGTCTGTGTGTTCATTGGAAGGACTGATGTTGAAACTGAAACACCAAGCCTTTGGCCACCTGATGCGAAGAGCTGACTCATTGGTAAAGACTCTGATGCTGGGCATTGAGGGCAGGAGGAGAAGGGGACGTCAGAGGATGAGATGGATGGATAGCATCATTGACTCGATGACCATGGGTTTGGGTGGACTCCAGAAGTTGGTGCTATAAAGGGAGGCCTGGTGTGCTGTGGTTCATGGGGTCGCAAAGAGTTGGACATGACTGAGTGACCGAACTGAACTGATACCTATAGTGTGTGCTGTGCTACGTTGTTTCAGTCATATCTGACTCCATGGACTATAGCCCAACAGGTTCCTCTGTCCATGGGATTCTCCAGGCAGGAATACTGAAGTGAGTTGTCATTTCCTTCTCCAATATTTATGGTATAATAAATACTCTATTACTCATATTGTTTGCCTGGATTATATCATATTACTCAGTATTGTTGCCTGGATCATATCACATCCAGTCAAGAATACTGGAGTGGATTGCTATTTCCTTCTCCAGTATTTAAAGTGAAAGTGAAAGTGAAGTCACTCAGTCATGTCCAACTCTTTTTGACCCCTTGGATGGTAGCCTACCAGCACCCACTGTCCATGGGATTTTCCAGGCAAGAATATTGGCGTGGGCTGCCATTTCCTTCTCCAGGGGATCTTCCCAACCCAGGAATCGAACCCAGGTCTCCTGCATTGCAGACAGACTGGTGTAAAATAAATACTAATATTACTCATATTTTTCCATTATATGATTAAGATACTTGAGATTAAACACATATTCTAATGGACCGCAGCTAAGACCAGGAAGAGCAGAGAATAAAGCCATGGTTGATTACTTGGGGCTTCCCTGGTGGCTCAGCGGTAAAGAACCACCTGCAATGCAGCAGCCATATGAGACTCAGGTTCAATCCCTAGGTCAGGAAATACCCTGGAGGAGGGCATGGCAACCCACTCCAGTATCTGCCTGGAGAGGCCCGTGGACAGAGGAGCCTGGAGGCTGCAATCGAGACAGTTGCAAAGAGTCGGACATGATTGAAGTGACCTAGCAAGCCTGCTTCCTCTGTTTTAATTACTTTACACCATACTGGCTGCAGTTGGATTGATGACTGGCACTAGGATGATGGCAATGATGGAAGGAAAAGTTGGAGAAATATTCGAATGATAAAAGCATCAGAATTTCTGATGGGTTATATATGCAGGGTGAACTAAATATTAAGGACAGTGTGGGTTTTCCAGTAGTGGGAATGGTCAGATGTGTGACTATTACTGGGATAAGGAATATTGGAGGAGGTAGTTTTTGCAAGAAGATTCTAAGTACTCCATATTTCAGATTCTGAACATTGTTACAATCTCTGTAGTTACATTAAACCTCTGCTAGATAATGTGAATTTGAAAAAGCCCTTCACTTCTACTAGTTATTAGACTAAAAAGCAGAGAAAAGGAGAAAAATAATGTATTAGAATAAAAGAAAAGAAAGCTGTCTTGATCACTCCCTTTTACAAATAGGAAAAAATATACAACTGAGAAAATAATTTATTATTTATTAGGACTTAACAAAATTTTCCTAGGTACATAATACAAATGAAATTTATGAAAAATAAAGTTACTGTTTTAAAATTTAGGGGATAAAAGCAGATGCTTGTCTAATAAATGGATTAAAAGTAACACCACTTAAGTACTGATGTGCTCTATCTCATCTTCACAGCAGATTTTCAGTGTGAAACTCTTCTATATGTGAGTGAAATCTATGCTGCAGACCCAGGAACATAGGCTCAGAAAAGCTTTTGTGGCATTTATGCTTAAACTGAATGACAACTCCTATAAAGCACTATGGATTAGAAGTAGGGATACCACTTTATCTCACTGTTGTTAAAACATAATAATTTATGCCTCTTCCTAGTTTATTCATTCTGGCTTCTTCATCTTAACTGATGGTTTTTCTGGGTTCTTTGCCCCCGTAAATTTTAATTCCTCAATGATGAGACTGAATTACAGTTTTCACATCTGGCTTGTAAGGCATGGGAAACCATTTCTGTGTCTGAGATCAAGGAAAGGAGAAAATTTGGGGAGGAGGGCTTGAGGGA
Organism: Antilocapra americana; assembly: GCA_007570785.1. NCBI lineage: Eukaryota > Metazoa > Chordata > Mammalia > Artiodactyla > Antilocapridae > Antilocapra > Antilocapra americana. The sequence continues at coordinate 2,309,079 of ML660214.1, forward strand.
TTTGTGGAGTACAAAAAGTTCTGGAATAACAGAAAGATACAGGAAGGAAGGGGGCTTACCTGGTGGCTCAGGTGGTAAAGAATCCACCTGCAATACAGGAGACCTGGGTTCAATCCCTGACTTGAGAAGATCCCTTGTAGAAGGGAACAGGTACCCACTCTGGTGTTCTGGCCTGGAAAATTCCATGGACTATTTGCCCATGGGGTTGCAAACAGTCAAACACTGCTGAGCAACTTTCACCTCTATAGGAAGGAAGAGCATAGGAAGGTAACAGAAGTGAAAGTGAAAGAGTTTGTCACTGTGGATTTGTAGTATAGCCTAAAGTCAGGTAGGTTGATTCCTCCAGTTCCATTCTTCTTTCTCAAGATTGCTTTGGCTATATGAGGTTTTTTGTATTTCCATACAAATTGTGAAATTATTTGTTCTAATTCTCTGAAAAAGACCTCTGGTAGCTTGATAGGAATTGCATTGAATCTATAGATTGCTTTGGGTAGTATACTCATTTTCACTATATTGATTCTTCCAATCCACGAACACGGCACATTTCTCCATTTGTTTGTGTCCTCTTTGATTTCTTTCATCAGTGTTTTATAGTTTTCTATATAAAAGTCTTTTGATTCTTTAGGTAGAAATACTCCTAAGTATTTTATTCTTTTTGTTTCGGTGGTGAATGGAATTGTTTCCATCGAGTCTTTGTGATCCTATGGACTGTAGGCCGCTAGGCTCCTCTGTCCATGGAACTCTCTAGTCAAGAATACTTGCGTGGGTAGCCATTTTCTTCTCAAGGGGATCTTCCCAACCCAAGGATCAGACCTGGGTCTCCTGCATTGCAGGCAAATTCTTTACTGTCTGAGCCACCAGGGAAACCCCAGGAAGGTAACAAAATATGGTTTAAAGTTTTGTCAACCTATGCTCAGGGCTGGAATGTGTAATCAGAACCCTACAGGTAGCAAGGGATGACTGTTAGAAATCATCAACTGAACATGACCATCAAAATTTAAATGGCAAAATAAAGAAAGCTCCCAGGTAGTGAAGGATAGAAACTCATAGGATTTCTTTCACATTCACCGAGGGTACAGCATTAATTGATTTCAGAAAAATTAAAGACTTTTCTTTATAAAAGTTACTCAGGGAAGAGTTCACCTGAACAGTAGTATTTAGCTAAGATTATTTTTTAATCTCTGTAGCCCTCAATCCATCTTTGTCATGTCTGTTGTTTGCTTCATAGTGCAGTGATCTTTCATACTAAAATTTAATTTAAAACAGGACAGTTATTTCCGTGTAGTAACTACATAAAAGTGCCACCAAAGTAGCCCACATCTCAAACTCCATTATGATACTGTAACTTTCTATTCTTCCTGCTGAACCAGAGTATATTTTAACTAGCATAGTCCAGGAAACTGACATAATTAGAGTGCTTTTTGAACATTGTTTGTGAGCAGGGCATAAGATGGAGTGAGACCAGTGAAGCTGTACTTTGCAATAGTCTAATTATGAAGTAAAATCATCTAAACCCAAGTGGTAGTGACAACAATGTAAAAGATATGTTAGCAAAAAAAAAAAAATTCTAAGAAGAGGAATTATTAAAAAAAAAAAAACCTGACTTATTTATCATGGGATTTATCATGGGTGTTAGGGATAAGAATGAAGTCAAAGGTGATATAATTAGAACTTAATATGTAATATCATGATGGTGCCACTGGTGGAAGGAGAACCTGGATCAGATGTACCTTGAGAAGTGTTGGAATAATGAGAGAAGTTTAGACAAATTGTTTTCCTTATATGATCTTACTTTCTGACTTTCCACATACCTTTCAATTTTTCAAGGTTAACAAATAAAACTTTTTTCTTCCTTATATTTTATATATCTCATGAATGTGTGAAATCTTCTAGTTTCTCACCAATTAAAACATGTTCTTATAAGCTGAAAAACCCATTTATATAGATCCAATCGAATAATTTTTACCACAGAACCTAACAGCAAAATATTCTTCAGTATACGGAACTTGATACATGGAACTTACTACTTCCTGCCCTGTTTCACATATTTTTTTTTTTTAATTTCGTATCTCTCTCTGTATAGAAGCCAACCCTGTATCTTTTTACTTCCTACTCTCCAAATTATTATATTCTACACCGGTAGTAACATTTAGCTGGCATTTGTAATGTCAGGATTAAATTAGATGAGAGAAGTCAGAATAAGTTTCTAAGGCTCATTTGCATTATTGTTTTAGTCACTTGGGAAGATAGTGAATAGAAAAGAGAGAATATAAGTGCACAGAGTGTAAGAAAAAATTAAGGATGGAACTCTGAAGAACACTCACACTTGGTGACACTGAAGAAGAGAGGACTAAGACTCATTTTCATCCATTTTAGTTCACTGATTCCTACAATGTTGATATTTAATCTTGCCATCTCCTGCTTGACCATGTCTAATTTATCTTAGTTCATCGACCTAACATTCCAGGTTCCTATGCCATATTGTTCTTTAGAGCATCAGATTTTGCTTTCACCACCAGATATATCCACAGCTAAGCATCGTTTCCACTTTGGCCCAGCCACTTCATTCTTTCTGGAGCTATTGGTAATTGTCCTGTGCTATACCCTAGTAGCATACTGTATACCTTCCAACCTGGGGGCTCATCTTCAGGCATCATATATTTTGTCTTTTCATGGTGTCCATGAGGTTCTCCAGGCAAGATTACTGGAGTTGGTTGCCATTTCTTTCTCTTTAGATAAGAGAAAAATCTAAAGATTCTTTTTTAAGAAAAATAATTCATTGATAACTTTTGATAGAACAATTTTAGTGGAGTGCAGTGGGAGAAAACCACATTGTAAGGGGTTAAGGGATGAATCATTGGTAAACAATTAGAGACATTCATTTGATATTTTGTAAAAACTCATAGATCAGCTGTGGAAACCTCACAGACTACATTAATGTGCTCTTTTATCACAGAAAATAATTTGAAACTCTTCATACAACATTAGTCAGGAAACTGAGTTCCGTTTTATTACTGTCAATCTATTCACAAGTTAAGGAAAGCTATATTAAGTACTTCCACTTACTTACCTAAACTTAGCCCCAGTACCTAATTAAAGTGAAATTAAGATGATATGTATGTACCAGTGAAAGAGAAGTCTTTCAACTACCACTTAATGTATATTTAAAGTGTTTTTATTAAATTTAGAAGTAAATATATTTTTTTTAATTCCTGAGACTTTTGTGTAAATTTTAAGTAATCAAAAAATTCTTAATCAGATGGTGATAGAATTATTTTAGAAAACATGCTCATTTTCAGGTTACTGTAAAAAATACTCTCAAGAAACCCAGATAAGACATATTCCTGCTTACAAAGATCTTGTAATAAACTAAGAATATAAAGTCAGACTGCTAAATATGTATTATTATAGGAATGATAAATTTGTCTGAATATCCTCATACACCTTTTATTCAGCATTCAGTAAATGGTGTGGGAATGTTTTACCTAACAATTATAACAATCGATCTTTTAGTAAAAGATAAAGCAATTCTTAAGCTTTTACTAGTACTTATTGTTGCCAAAAATGGCCATTAAAGGCTGACAGTTCTATTGCTTAAAAGGGTAATTGTAATGAGCTTCACATTTCCTATGCACAGAAAATAAAAAATCTGAGTCAGGGCTAGAAGCAGAAGGATGTCCTAATTGAGTACTGGCACCATTCACATTATAATATAAAGCTGTTTCTCCACTCTGAAAGGAGTATTCAGAGTAGATTATTGTTTTGAGAAAATATTTCTCTTTTAAATATGCCTCTAGGGTGTAATTACTAAAGATTAATACTTGTCCTCAGATGATGCCTATGTATGGGTGTATGAGTGTGAGTCAAATATAAGGTAGGGGTGTGTGTGTGTGTGTTTATTTGGTTCAATACTTGATGACCAGGAAGAATAAGAAGGCAGGAATCACTGTCTGAGAGACATTGGTTTGCCAACACCCACTCTAGACTGTTCTTTTTAGCCCTCTTTTTCCCAAACTCAGTAATATTATTAATACAAACTTCATAATTTAGATTCTAAGAAGGCCATTACACAGATTATCATGTGTTGTGGTTCACATTGTTGAGAGAGTTGGAAAGGTAAGAAGCTTAAGAATTTCTAGGACTGTTACTCTTTTTTCACAGCACTTACGGACAGTGCAGAGGCAAATTTTTAAAAGGTTTCACTGATTTATACTACTCTTTCCCTTACAGGATCACCCAAAGGCTATCTGGTGATTGCTGACATCTTGGTAGCTTATTAAATGAAATCACAATGTAGGAAGAAACTTAAGATCATAAACTAAATATGATATTATCCATATTTTCCCAAAATTCTATTATTTCACAGAAAGTCTGTTCACAGGCCACATCTGGTTTAAGAAACATTATTTTCCTGTGTTGAAGTCAGTTATTTTATCTTTCTTTTTCTCAAATAAAAAGAAAGAATGGGCAGAGATGCATCAAGAAATAATAGTGCCTATGGGCAAAAAAGGAAATACTGTGCATGCTGAGGAAGTTAAGTGGATGACTAGGGAATTGAAGACTGTCTGAAATTCTAGCTAAGAATGATTATTATGGAATGAATGCTTGTGCCCCTAAATATATTTAGGGGTTGAAGTTTCAACCCCTAATGTGATTATACTAGGGGATTTATGTAGGTAATTAACAATAAATTAAAAGAGTGAAATCCTCGTAGGATTAGTGTCCTTGAAAGACAGGAAGAGATGGTCACTTATGCATGCCTTTTCTCTTAGCCATGTGAAGACACAGAGAGAAGGTGACCCTCTACAAACCAAGAAAGAGGAGTTTACTAGGAGCCAAATAAGTTGATAATTTGATCTGGGACTTCTAGTTTCTAGAACTGCGGGAAAATACGTTTCTATTGCCTAAGCCACCCAGTTTGTGGTATTTTGTTATGGCTTCAAACTGACTAAGATAAGGATCTTCAACTCAGAAAAGCAGAAACCGTTCTGGAAGGCCTTCTAAAAGGTAGAACTAGTCTCATATTGAGGCCTCCACACTGTTCAGTCTATCCATGTGGTTCCACTTATAAATGTGCTTTCTGTGAAAGGATAAGCATGCTGGATTTAGAAAACAAGCATCAACTCTCCTTGTCAAAGGACCTTCCTGATAATTTTCTTTGACATTTATTAGCACCTGAGACCACAATTTTCTCCATTTCTCTGTTATCCTCTCCCATGTCTATAATGGTATGTATATATCCATCACTATTTCTATCTTTATAAGTCAAACCATAGTTTGATTTGTGAAACTAGTAAATTTTAGAGAAATTACTCATTTTAACTTATGTATACTTTGAAAAATTCTTATTCACAGAATAAATTTAATGTTAACCTGGTAAATCAGATAAAAGATTTGAATGAAATAAATTTTCCTTCTTTATATTTTGGAAAAAAAATTCCTAGAAGGATGTTATTGTTTTAAATTGTGAGAATATTAATGTTGACATAGTCATTTGAGTAAGAAAGCTTAAATATAAAGAGATAAATTATGTAGTTTAAAATGCATGAAGTATATTTAAGCCTTTATAAAAAAGAAAAGGTTCCCCCCACACACATGCATTAAACATGCACATATGTAGTATTTGGAGGTGGCCATTTTTAACAGTTAATATTCTGTTCTGTCATATAGAGTTCTAGGGAGAATACACTAACTATATTACTTCACTAATCTTAGTTTTTGCTTCATTCAGTTAAGGTCAGATTCATTACCTTAATGCTGATTTAATGTAGATGAAAAATTCACAACTAATGAGAACCGAGGATTTTATAGTACCTGCATTCTACATGAAGCCTTTGGGGAGAGAGTAAGGATCGGGATAAGGAAGGCAGGAGAGGCCATCCTGCATTACAAGAGAGTGCACTGTCACTGCAGGGGTTATAACTAAATAGAGGGATTACAGTCATGTTCATTCATGTTTCTTTTTTATTTCAAGGAAAAGGAGAATGAATGTGAGGAAAAGCTTTTATTTATTAAAGTTTTACTCAGCATACTTATAAAAATCATCCTGCTTTTTAATATTAGTTTCTTATATGAACATATATTTTTCAGTCCCTTTTAAAATGTTTAATCAAATTTTAATTTTTATCTTTTACTGTTTAATTGACTCAAATGCAACAAAAGTTAATACCAAAATATATTTCTGTGCCATTTTTTCCTACTTAAAATCATTTCCTCTACCACTGAAGATTGTTTAAAAGTTATTTTGGTAAGTTGCATACACATAAATGGATATTTGTCCATTTAAACACTTTTTCTCATCTTTTGTGGTATATGTGAATGCTGTAATTAAAACCGGTTCTCAATACAGAGACAATATAAAAGTGTTTAGGGATTTAGTCTCTAGAGATACATTGTCCAGATTTTCATTTCACTTCAATTCTGTTACTTCTCAGATAATGGGTCTTAGGTATGTGTCTCAGTTTTCACATCCATAAAATGGGGATATAATTGTGTGTATCTCTTAGCTTGTTTGAGGTTTACATGAATTAACAATTGAAAAGCACTTATAATAGAAATGCTTTATCAATGTTTTCTCTTATCATTTCCTTAAATATAGGCATAGAAGAATTGTCCTTTAACCTTTGAATTCTTAACAACTACATTAAGAAGAGTAAATGACTTAAGTCACCTTTTCTGCATTTTGAAAGAGTCTATGTACAATGACATTTGTGGTTCCATGGAAAATTGAAAGTTTCAGGAAAACTCTTCTAAAAATTAGTCTTTGGGGAATGAAATCTCACCACTTACCAGTTTTATTTATAGTTGTTGAGCTCTATTCTTTCTCACATCAGTTTTGGCTATTTAATTTATTTTAGAAAAAAAAACACAGTCAGTTTCATCAGGGTATTAGTGCTTGGGCTGCCTTAAGTACTATAAACTGAGTGAATTAAACATCAGAATTTTTTTCTCTCACAGTTCTGAAGGTTAAGGGTCTGAAGTCAAGAGGTAAGCAGGGTTGGTTCCTTCTGAGGATCATAAAGGAAAGATGTGTTCCAGGTCTCTCTCCTTGACTTATAAATGGCTATCTTCTCCCTGTTTCTTTTCACACTGTTGTCCTTCTGTGCCTGTCTCCCTCTCTTCATGTAGCATTCTATTTATAAGCATACTCTGTATGTTCTTACCTTAACTAATTACATCTGCAAAAACTCTATCTCCATGTAAGTTCACATTTTGAGATACTGGGGCTTTCCTAACATATGATTTGGTGGGGGAAGGGGTACAATTCAACCCACAATGATTAGTATTTCCAAGTATTTTTTTTATTGTGTTTTAAATAGTATTTTATTCCTAAAAAGTTTTCCTTATTTTTATTTGCTTTTATGCTCTAATTCCTTTAATACATTTGTAAACATTTTCTCATAGGATATTTCAAATGTGTGCATAAATAGGGAGAATAGTATAGGGAATCCCTATGTACTTATCAGCCAGTTTCAACGGCTTATCAACTCATGGCCAATCTTCTTATGTTTACACCCCTACTCTTCCCCAGTCTTGCATTTTTTGAAGTAAATCCCAGATAGAATGTCATTTAATCTGATACTGTTTTTTTTTTTAACATTTCTAAAAAGAAAAACAAGAACTTTAAAAACATAGCCACAATATTAATATTAAACAAGTATTTGTTGAAGAAATTGGTTATTCAGCCTATAGAATTCACTAGACTAGAATTTGGTGATTAATATTAATTGGGTCGTTTAATATGTTCCCTTGTTGCCTACTAGACCCACAAGCCAATAATTATATCTAGAGATTGGTTTGAAATTTAGAGATTTAATCATATTTAGATTGAAATTTTGAGGAGAAATTCTTTATGTGGGATGTTGTGATATTTCTATCCATCAATGTGTAGAAGATGCTTCTAGTGCTCAGTATCACATTGATTTAACCTACATTTCATTTCAGCCACTGATGCAGTGGACAGTTCCATGGGAAATCAAACTTATTAGCACTGATGGCATTCTTGCTCAGGCATGGTGGATGTCTTTTCTCCTGCCATCAGGGCCATCCCTAAAGCAATGGGAAAGTGAGTAAGAGGTACAGAGAGGCTAAACTCTTAATTTTCCTATCTGAGTGGGAGTTTATCTATGTTTGCTCCTGAGTCACTTTTAAAAACAGTTTAAAATCAAATTTATTAAGACATTATTTGCATGGGGGAGTATGCTCACATTTTACCTCTCCAGTTTAATGAGCTTGGGCAGTTGTAAAAACCCAAATAACTACTACCGCAGGCAAGACTGAGCACATTTTTATCATCCCAGGAAGCTTCCTTTTGCATCTTAGAAATCAGTCTGCTCCCCCAAACAACTATTAATATGATTTCTAAGTCTATATTTTTTCCATTCTAGAAATTCTTATAAATGGCATTTTATAAAATGTATGTTTTTGAGTCTTCCCTCTTTCACTCAGTATAAAGTTTTGATATTCAGCCATAATATCTGCAGGTAGCTCATTCCGCTTTTTATTGCTGAGTAGTATTAAATTTTATGAATATATCAAAGTTGGCTGCATAGTCACTTGGTGACCCATAATCAGGCATTCACTGCCAGATCCTAGTAGTATATCAAAAGGTACTTTTCAAAAGGTCTATAATTCTCCGCTGCATGGTCGTCCTCTAGGGTTCTCATGATCTGAGTTACAATTCTCCCACTGGGACTAGTCATACAGTCCATATTGTGTCTTTTCTCATCAGTGATACCTCCAGTACCACAGGATCTGCAGGGAGGCTTGCACCACAACTGAAACATTTTTAATAACATTTATTTTAACATAATTGTAGGTTCATATGTGATAACAAATAATTCTGAGACTCTATGTACCTGCCATCATTCCTCCTAGTGATAACTCCTTGCAAAGTTTTAGTTAAATATATCAATCATGATATTAACATTGATTCAGTCAAAATACAAAACATTTCCATCATCTCAAGGATCACTCATGTTTCCCATCCACTTCCCCCTCACTTCCATCTCCTCCCTAAGCCCTAGAAATCACTAAGCTATTCTCCATCTCAACAATTTTGTCATTTCAATAATATATAGATGGAAATATATAGTATGAAACCATTTAAAATAAGCTTTTTTCACTCTCCATAATCCTTCCCTGGCAATTCATCCAGTTGGTTGTGTGTATCAGTGGTTTGTATTTTTTAATTGCTGAGTAGTATTTATGGTATGGGTATACCACAGTTTGTTTAACTCTGTTGAAGGATATCTCAATTGTTTCTGATTGAATATTATGAATAAGGAATCATAAGCATTTATACAGGTTTCATTTTTGTTTTTCTGTGAACTTAAGTTTTCATTTCTTTGAAATAAATGCTTAAGGGTGCAACTGATGAATCATATGATAGGTATATATTTGCTTTTTTAAAGAAACTGCTTAAATGCTTTCCAGAGTAACTGTATCATTTTATATGTCAGATTGTCCACATGCTTGTAAGCATCTGCCGTTGCCACTATTTTAATTTTAGCCATTATGATAATTGTGTAGTGATATTTCATTTTTGTTGAATCTGAATTTCTGTCATTATTGAATCTGCTAGTGATGTTGAGCAGCTTTTCAAGAGCTTATTCGCCATCAGTTTATCTTGTTCTATTAAATGTTTAATCATATATGTTGATGAAAGAGGTATTGTTCCAATAGTCTTTGAAATGTTTGAGCATTTTTCTTTCCCCAGTGTACAGTTACCGAATTAAGTAGCTGTAGGTTCCTTCAGGAGAGACTGGCAAATTCATGACCATTTGTACCTGTCATGATTTTCGAGGGTCCTTCCTTCTAGAGATTCCCCTTTCTTTTAATCAATTTTGAGTCCAAAACTAGCAAGGGACCATGACTTTTTATTGGGATAACTATCCTCAGACTTCTGATTATTCTTAAAATCTTTCAGTTTTGTAGCTTGTGTTGTATCCTTGTTCACTGTTCATCTGATTTGCAACTAGGGAAGCTGTGTTCTAACCCTTTCCATAAATCTCTACTTGTCAGGCTTCCCTTGCTATACTTCTGACCTCACCACTCTGTTTTTTCTTGGTGTTGGCCTCTATTATTCTGAGTTATATCATGACTATGCTATTATTTTACCCTGCTCTGTAGTGTCATCTTCTAGTATTAGCCCTAGCCTACAGTGGAGATGTTCACCAAACTTTAAAATGATTCAGATAATCTTCTCACTAGCATATTCCTTATAATTTCGGTAAACATGGTGAGTTTTCTGGCCCTATGTGTTAAAGGGCCACACCCACTAGCACACCCACTTCTGTTAGCTTTTAAATACCTTTTGCCACTATCTCAAATGATAGTTCCACTCACTTAATGTGGGCCATTATATATTTTCCACAGTTTTAGGAGCCATACTAGTAGGGTGTTTGTACTATCCCTTTGACAGAGAATTATATCCTGTATCCCAGGAGAGGATACTTTGATAATGTTTTCATGTCCACCTTCTTGTTCTGGCACTCCTGATAAACATCCCTCAGGAGCTAGTATCCAAATACACCTACTGGCTCCTCCTGCCACACAGTAGACAGGTCCTGTGGCTCTTTTGAGGTGCAGTTCCTTTCCTTCCTTATTTGAGTCAACATGTTCTTCTTGGTCAGGACAGGTTTTTTTAAGGTTTGTGGGGTTTTTTTTGGAGAGTGAGGGGAAAAGGCCTCTGCATCTTCTTTAAGCAAGAGAGGCATTTTATGTTTGTTTGTTTGTTTGTTTGTTTTAAACAGAGATGTGGGCCACTTCTGTGGGCTCAACAGTTTGGAGGACTTTGAAGATTATAGAATTTTAGAGGCATCAACCAGATATATGCACTCCATGTGTGAGGGTCCTATTATTTTCCCCACAATGGCTTTGACCTTGGCATAGCAGTTCTGCCTTAGCTGGAAGTTAAACTTTTGGAGTTTGGCTAATCTCAGGATTAATTTCTGAGAATGGTCCTCAGTTTTCTCACTCTATTGATTCAAGAGATAACAGCTTCTTGAAAGCTGCCAGGAAGGCACTTGACCTTTCATGCTTAGCTTTTAACTCCTGATTAATGACCTCAGCTATATATTTTCTTATTCAGAATGATCAAATTTAGCAAAAGGCATCCAGTTGCACTGTTCTTAGAGCTGTGTTTTTTTCCCATGTTTCTTAAGTAGCTCATACGCTGCACCAGCTTTCCCATCCTTCAGTATGCCACCTCAGTACAAAACTAGCAACAACTGCAGTTTTAACAATTGTCCTACCATGTTGTGCCAGGGGCTATCTATATTCCATTCACAGTTTACCATCTGGTAGGGTAAGTTATCCAGCTTAAAACTCCCACCCAAGTTTAGCTCTCTAATCTATTCCTGGCACCAACTATCACAGATTGGATTCCCTGGGAAGCTGACTCTGTGATGAAGATTAGTATGCAAATAGTTATTGTATGTTTATAAGTTTATTGAGATCAACACCTTAGAGAGGAAGGGAAGATAATGTTGTTTTTTTTTTTTTTTGGATTTCAACTAAATCCAGTCTAAGTTGAACCCTCAAGCAATACTGGTGGAGATGTGAAGATGAGTTGACCATGCAGAGATTCTACTGTTAAGATTCCTCTCTTAACAGTTCATTTAGCAAGATATAAAGGATATTATTTATAGTGATATACATAGATATTTTTTACTCCATTTTAAAGTTGCATACTACACTATTATATGGATATACTAGGGTTTATCCAATTCATTTTCTTTCAATATGTACATTCCAATCAACAGGTATTAACAAGTTGTTGTTCAGTCACTCAGTCATGTCCAACTCTCTGGAACCCCATGGACAGCAACACACCAGACATCCCCGTCCTTCACCATCTCCCAGAGTTTGCTCAAACTCCTGTCCATTGAGTTGATGATGCCATTCAGCCATCTTGTCCTCTATCATTCCTTTCTCCTCCTGCTCTCAATCTTTCCCAGCATTAGGGTCTTTTCCAATGTATTGGCTCTTCGCATCAGATGGCCAAAGAATTGTAGCTTCAGCGTCAACATCAGTCCTTCCAATGAGTATGAAGGGTTTATTTCCTTTAGGATTGACTGGTTTGATCTCCTCACTGTCCAAGAGACTCTCCAGAGTCTTCTCCAGCACCACAGTTAGAAAGCATCAATTCTTTGTCACTCAGCCTTCTTACTGGTCCAGCTCTCAATCCATACATGACTACTGGAAAAACCATAGCTTTGACTATACAAACATTTGTTGGCAAAGTGATATCTCTGCTTTTTAATATTCCGTCCAAGTTTGTCACAGCTTTTCTCCCAAGGAGCAAGCATCTTTTGATTTCATGGCTGCAGTCACCATCCACAGTGATTTTGGAGCCCAGGAAAATAAAATCTGTCAGTTTCCATTTCTTCCCCTTCTATTTGCCATGAAATGATGGGACCAGATGCCATGATCTTAGTTTTTTGAATGTTGAGTTTTAAGTCACCTTTTTCACTTTCCTCTTTCATCTTCATCAAGAGGCTCTTTTTCATTTCCTCTTCACTTTGCCATTTGGGTGGTGTCATCTGCATATCTGAAGTTATTGCTATTTCTCCCAGCAATATTGATTTCAGCTTGAGCTTCATCCAGTCCAGCATTTCAAATGATGTACTCTGAATACAAGTTAAATAAGCAGGGTGGCAATATACAGCCTTGATGTACACATTCCCCAATTTTGAACCAGTCCATTGTTCCATGTCTGATTCTAGCTGTTGCTTCTTGACCTGCATACAAGTTTCTCAGGAAAAAGGTTAGGTGGTCTGGTATTCATATTTCTTTCAGAATTTTCCACATTGGGTTGTGATTCACACAGTCAAAGGCTTTAGTGCAGTCAGTGAAACAGAAGTAGATGTTTTCTGGAATCCCCTTGCTTTTTCTATGATCCAAGGGATATTGATAATTTGATCTCTACCTTTTCAAGATCCAGCTAGTACATCTGGAAGTCCTTGGTTCACCTACTGTTGGAGCTTAGCTTGAAGGAGTTTGGGCATTACCTTGCTAGTATGTGAAACGAGTGCAGTTGTGTAGTAGTTTGAACATTCTTTGGCATTGCCCAACTTTGGGATTGGAATAAAAACTAACCTTTTCTAGTCCTGTGGCCACTGCTGAGTTTTCCAAATTTGCTGACATATTGAATGCAGCACTTTCACAACATCATCTTTTAGAATTTGAAATAGCTCAGCTGGAATCCTATCACTGCCACTAGCTTTGTTTGTAGTAATGCTTCCTAAGCACTTAACTTGACATTCTGGGATGGCCAGTTTTAGTTGAGTAATCACACCATTGTGGTTATCCAGATTATTAACACCTTTTTTGGGTACAATTCTTAAGGGTATTCTTGCCACCTCTTCTTAATATCTTCTGCTTCTGTTAGGTCCATACTGTTTCTGTCTTTTATTGTGCCCATTATTGCATGAAATATTCCCTTGGCATCTCTAATTTTATTGATAAGATCTCTAGTCTTTATATTCCTTTCCTCTATTTCTTTGCATTGTTCACTTAAGAAGGTTTTCTTTTCTCTCCTTGCCATTATTTTTGCTGTTAAATAAGTGCTACTACAAATAGCCCAATGCCCTTATGCTTATATCTTTCTGTATTTTTGCTAGTGTAACTTTTGGATAGACTCATAGAAGTGGAATTCCCAGTCAAAGAGTAAATATATATATATATATATAATGTTGCTAGATATTTCAAATACCGCTTCATAGGCATTTTCCCATTTTGTAGCTCCAACAGCAAATAATAAAAGCGACCATTTATTCACAGTCTCACCACCAGGCTGTGTTGTGCAACTTCTGATTTTCTAATCTGACATGTGAGAAATGGTATCACAATGTAGTTTTAGTTTGCATTTCTCCTACTGTGAATGATACTGAACATCTTTTCATATTGTTAAGAATCATTTGCATTTTTACTGCATCTTCCTATTTCTAGATCATTTTTATATGAGGTTGATGATTTTTTTGTGTCTTTGTTTTTAGAAGTCTGGTATACATTGGATAGTAACCCTTTGTGACATAAATTGCAAATCCTTTTTAAACTTTTTATATGTCCTTTAACTTTGATTGCTGTATATTTAGCTTTGTAAAGTTTTATTTTTATGTAATCATATCTGTCCATCTTTTTTTAAATTGCTTCTGGATTTTGGTTAGAAAATATTTCCTCACTTTCGGCTTATAGGGTAATTCACACTTCATGATTTTTGACAAGTTTAGCTCTAGATTGATCTTTTAGACCCAAACATAGGCAATTATAAGGTCTTTCCTAGTAGCTCAGCTGTAAAGAATCTGCTTGCAACATAGAGGAGGGTTTGATTCCTGGGTGGGGAAGATCCCCTGGAAGAAGAAATGGCAATCTACTTTAGGAGTATCCCATTAGAGAAGCCTTGCAGGCTACAGTCCATTGTCTCACAAAGAGTCAGACAGGATTGAGCAACTGACCACGCATGTAGACAATTATAAAACCTTTTCCCGGCAGGTCTTGTGGGTGGAAGCTGCCTTCCTCACTCCAGACTTGGTGCACAGCCCAGGAGATGCAGTTAAGGCCTCAGCACCACTATGCCTCTAGCCTCCACTGTTCTTAAGCTTATCTTCATTTAGAGCTCAAATACCTCCATTTAGGACTCCTTGGTTGAGGGAGGGGCCAGGCACAAGCCTTTCGCAGGTACCTCTGTGACCCATATCAGAGGGTATTAAAAATGTTTTTCTCTTTAATGGCCAAGTACATTTGAATCAGTTCTACTGAGGTGGACGAAACTGGAGCCTATTATATAGAGTGAAGTAAGCCAGAAGGAAAAACAACAATACAGTATACTAACGCATATATATGGAATTTAGAAAGATGGTAATGATAACCCTGTATGTGAGACAGCAAAAGAGATGCAGATGTATAGAACAGTCTTGTGGACTCTGTGGGAGAGGGCAAGGGTGGGATGATATGGGAGAATGGCATCAAAACGTAAATTATCATATGTAAAATGAATCCGCAGCCCAGGTTTGATGCATGATACAGGGTGCTCGTGGCTGGTGCACCGGGATGACCCAGAGGGATGGAATCGGGAGGGAGGTGGGAGGGGGGCTCTGGAAGGGGAACACATGTATACCCATGGCGGATTCATGTCAATGTATGGCAAAACCAACACGATAATGTAAAGAAAAAAAGAAAAGATGTTTTTCTCCATTCTGACACAGCATTCAGTACTTTTCCATTCCTAGCTCTTTTTTTATCTTCCTCCCCTGTTCCCGTAAGTTTCTATAAAGAGAGAAGCCTTTTGTTTGGGGTTCCCTTAGTACTGAGATTTTGCCCAGTCTCTGTACATCTCATCATCACCCTGAACAGTTGTTAGGAAGAAAATGAAACATTGGAGAAACTAGCGCTTTTTTCCTGTTTAGCAACTTCCTTAAAATATCTCGATAAATATCTTGTCTCTTTCGTTTTGACTTGTCCTAATTGATATGCTCAAAACCTGGTAGCTCAGCTGTCTCCAGCTCAACTATTGACAATTTTAAATACATACTTCAATTTTTGCATTTGAATCTTTGATCCACTTGTAATTTTGCCTAATTTTTAGCATGAAGAGTGGATCCAATATTATCTTTTTCTGTAAAATCATCTTGCTATTCCATCACCACTTATTTAAAAGAATGCTTTTTTCCTATTAATGTGAAGTATACTCTTTAAGCCAATCATTTGTTGATGCTTATATCTTTTGCTTAGAAATGAAAAACATTGTTTCCAATCATAATTTATTGGCCAAAGCAAAGCACATGATGAAGTCTATTGACAACAGGGTAGGAAGTTATAATCCTATTCCAGAGAGGAATAGTAAATATTTATAAACAATCATAAAATCTACCAGACTCCCCATCTCCATCTGTGCAGATGTCCCCCTCATCCAAAATAATAAATGAAGAAATTGCCATTAGTTTTCCATGTATTCTTCTAGTGTTTTTATGCTTAACCAATGATAAATATTAGTGACGATGGTGGTCATCCTTCTCTTGCTTTTGGATTTAGTAAACATTCTTCTACCATATTTAGTGGAGATTTCTAAACTCTTAAGTGAAGATTTTTCCATGTGTCATAATACTGGGTTTGACACCAAAATAGATATATTTTATCATTCTTATTTTACTGAATAATCAGAACTGCCAAATTCTAAAGTTTCAACTATTTTCTTATCAATGGAAATTAATGATTTTTCTCGAGATCTACTAAGAAAATGCAGACGTTAACCTATTTCCTAATGTTGAGGCCTTCTTTTATGTCTATGTAAAAGTCTTTATCAATACATCATTTATTATTACTTTAACATGCTTCTGAATACTTGTAAAAAATGCACAATATACTTAAATTATTTGCCACAGAATCTGGCAGAAAGTAAGGTTCAAACAATACTAGGTGCTAGCTACTCTTTGTTTATATATTCTCCTCTACTTCTATATTTCCTTTGTTTTAAATTTTAATTTTATATCATCCAGACTTTAATTTAGCTTAACATTGAAGAGATGTTCAATTTTCATTCTCCCTTCCTCCATCTATCCTTCTCTCCTTTCTTTCTTCTTCCTTTCTTGGCTGTCTGCCATTGGGTAGTTGAATGTTTTAACAACCTATACTGACTGTTCACTCATTTGTCCCTTGATGTGAAATGCTGTTGTCATTCATTCATTTATGAATATACTTGGTTCTGTTTAATTGATTGACTCTTGTCACAATGCTGTATTAGGGTATACTAACTCAAGCTCTTCCTGTTTTTTTCTAATTTCAGTGCTGTTCCTAGTGCCACATTCCATCTCATGGTGAAACACACCACTTTTCACCACTCTCTGTCTCTAATGTTGTTGGTATTTGCACTGTCAGTATGACTGTTTAAAAGTAATTAAATTTGTAGGGGTGAAAGGTGGGAATCAACATAGGGAGATAGGGAGTAGAGACAATGAGGAGAAGAATTTTAGTCTATTTCTATGATATGATGTAGGGGTTGGCTCCTTTACATTCCTCACATTCCCTGAGCCCTGAAGCCAGAATCGGGCAGTTGGGCAGTTGTTTAAGTCAAAGCCTTACTCTACCTTTCTCAGAACTACTAGTATTTTAGTTAAGAGCTTGCAACATATGAAATTCCAGAATGCATTTGAAAAATTCAGCACAATTAGTGATACATCTAGGGACATGCTATTTGGGACATGATGTGTTAGAAAGTTGAGGTCCAAATTGTAGCTCTCAGCTACTCTCTTTTTATGAATTTTTATAGGTATTTTTTAATTGAAAGTTAAAAGAGTTGGAATTATTACAACTGCCATCACTATAACTTGAAAATTCCATTACTTGTTTATAATGATAGAAATTAATGAACTGTTAAGGCTTGCCTAAAGCTTCTTACCAAATGGTACTTTAAGTTTTTTTGGAATATTTGCCTCAAAGATCCAAAGGGTCAAACTCTTTGATTCAATTTGCCCACATATATATACCTGATGTGTTTATGCACAAGATATATACATATTTAAATGATCATTGAATAAACTAATGGTTTAGTTTATTATATACAAAATAAAATACTTTGTTAATATGTGAAGTGTTTTGCATATTTTTGTTCTCTAAACAAAAATTTTAATTGTTTCCTCCTTATTGTCATTCACTAAATCAACACATCCTCAGAGCCCTAATCCTCTCATTCCAAGGGACCAGTGTGCATGTGGGACAAGATGAGCAGCATGTCACTTGTGATAATATACTGAGGAGTGTGCATACCAAAGTAAACATCAGAGTGCATAGCCCTGATTCCCATTCCATGGGGTTTCTTTTCTAAATAAAATTATCTTAGAGCAAGGAACAAATTTATGTATATGTTAATAGTGTGATCTATTTCAAAAAGTTTTCCTCAACTATTTCTTCAATTTAGAGGCTTTCAATATTGCTCAGTGTAATAAATTCTGAGTGATATTGGAATTGGGTATCACTGGAGGAGATACCCAATTGGGGAGGAGAATTGGGTGAGAAAACAGAAATATTTTGCTATACTACATACCCTTTCATTACTCACTGTTTTAGTTGTGGAGCTAGGCTCAACATAATTAATTACTGTCCCAGTGGATTTGTAATGCTTCATAGTTCTTGATCACTTCCATGCATCTTTTTATAAAATATTACGGTCTTTTAAAATGTATGTTAAAAAATAAAACTGAAAGTATGCTGAATCATAAAAATTTCAAGTGGCAATATGAAGTGAAAAAAATAAAACTGAAAACTATTTTAAAAAGTTACAGTCTTTAAGAAGGATTTTATATAACCTACTTGTTGATTATAACTTTTGCCTTTATCATTGTGTTTTCAGTGTTTGAATTAGTTTTCCATATCTGAATTAATTGAGGACTTTACTAAATTGGGTCATACAAAATGTTTTAATGTTATGAGAACATTTTTTTCTCATTCCAGTGTAAGACTATTTTCACTTTTCCCCACTTTTGAAGTTTTCAGTGTGTTAAGAAATTATCATACTCAAAGTCACAGAGAAATATTTGCACTTGTGACAGTATATTTGATTCTAACATTGATTTAAATATTCAAAATTACACCCGGTATTTTCATACATATGGTGACTTTAATATACAATGGCAGATTTAAGTCAAAGATCTATTTACCGTGACAGTAATGTGATGCTAAAACTATGGTGACAAACTGACCTTTGCCTTTTTGCTGGTGAAGATTCTGACATCTACAGCAGGGATGCCCTCTTGAAAATACAAAGACACAGAGAACAGACTTGTAGACACAGCAGGAGAAGGAGAAAGTAGAACAAATTGAGAAAGTCTCACTGACATATATACACTATCATGTGTGAAATAGATTGCTAGTCGGAAGCTGCTTTAGAGCACAGGGAACCCAGCCTGGCACTCTGTGATGACCTAGAGATGTGGGATGAGAGGAGGGAGGGAAGCTCAAAAGGGAGAGAATATATATAATTATGGCTGATTTGCACTGTTCTACAGCCAATACAGCATTGTAAAGCAATTATCTTCCCATTGAAAAATAAATGTAAAAAATGGGCTGGTATTTCCATTTTGTTTTCTCTGTAAAGTCTGACCAGCGTTAGATAATTAGCAGTGATGTGTGTGTGTGTGTGTGTGTGTGTGTGTGTGTGTGTGTGCGTGCGCGCGCGCGCGCACACGCACGCTCGTGTGCTCAGTTGCTCAGTCATGTCCTACTCTTTGCAATCCTATGGACTGTAACTTGCCAGGTTCCTCTGTCCCTGGGATTTTCCAGGCAAGAATATTGGAGTAGGTTGCCATTTCCTCTTCCAGAGGGTCTTCACTACCCAGGGATCAAACCTGCATCTCCTGTGTCTCCTACATTGACAGATCAATTCTTTACCACTGAGCCACCTGGGAAGTCAAATAGCAGAGATACGTACTATTAACTTTATACAAGWGAATTGGGGCTGCTATGATTAAAAGTGCAAAACTGCAGTTTCTTTCTCTTTAGTCATGTATACAATTTTCTTCCTTAATTTTCAGTGTTCTTTTTCAAGTTCATATCTTCCATAATTAAATTTATAAACAATTTGGGACCAAAGATAGTTAATGTAATAAATTATGTTAAACTACCTTATTTTGCTTTTTATCAAACAAGACATTCTACATAACAAGCAAACAGAAAACAAACTTTGATTCCATAAGCTTTGAACTGGTTGTGATCTCACTGGGCAGCTGCAAATTTGGAGGGAAAACTTATTGTAATAAAATAAAATACCAATGGGGTAATTTATCTAAAAATATTTTCATATTCCATTCCATAGCCTGTTGAACATTTAGTCCTAGGGGCTCTCCTGACAACTCAGATTCACTCTAATATATCATTTTTCGTCTTACTTCATTCATTCCTCAATAAACTTCAAGCAACTTAAGGGAAAAAACTATGCCTTATTTATCTTTTTATCCATGGTGTCCAACTCAGTGGCTAGTACCTAGTAAGGGCTCAATAAACATCACTGAATGAATACACTTGACTCTTCTCCTGGGTCGATAAATTAAATTTAATGTATCAGTGGAGAAATAACTCCAGAAAGAATGAAGGGATGGAGCCAAAGCAAAAACTATACCCAGTTGTGGGTGTGACTGGTGAGAGAAGCAAGTTACGATTCTGTAAAAAGCAATATTGCATAGGAACCTGGAATGTTAGGTCCATGAATCAAGGCAAATTGGAAGTGGTCAAACGAGATGACAAGAGTGAATGTTGACATTCTAGGAATGAGTGAACTGAGATGGACTGAAATGGGTGAATTTAACTCAGATGACCATTGTATCTACTACTGTGGGCAGGAATTCAGTAGAAGAAATGGAGTTGCCATCATGGTCAACAAAAGAGTCTGGAATGCAGTACTTGGATGCAATCTCAAAAATGACAGAATGATCTCTGTTCATTTTCAAGGCAAACCATTCAATATCACAGTAATCCTAGCCTATGCCCCAACAAGTAATGCTGAAGATGATGAAGTTGAATGGTTCTAGGAAAACCTACAAGATCTTTTAGAACTAACACCCAAAAAAGATGTCCTTTTCATTATCAGGGACTGGAATGAAAATGTAGGAAGTCAAGAAACACCTGGAGTAACAGGCACATTTGGCCTTGGAGTACAGAATGAAGCAGGGCAAAGGCTAATAGAGTTTTGCCAAGTGCAAGTACTGGTCATAGCAAACACCCTTTTCCAACAACACAAGAGAAGACTCTACACATGGACATTACCAGATGGTCAACACCGAAATCAGATTGATTATATTCTTTGCAGCCAAAGATGGAGAAGTTCTATACAGTCAGCAAAAACAAGACCGGGAGCTGACTGTGGCTCAGATCATGAACTCCTTATTGTGAAATTCAGACTTAAATTGAAGAAAGTAGGGAAAACCATTAGACCATTCAGGTATGACCTAAATCAAGTCTCTTATGATTATACAGTGGAAGTGAAAAATAGATTTAAGGGGCTAGATCTGATAGATAGAGTGGCCTGATGAACTATGGACGGAGGTTCGTGACATTGTACAGGAGACAGGGATTAAGACCATCCCCATGGAAAAGAAATGCAAAAAAAGCAAAATGGCTGTCTGAGGAGGCCTTACAAATAGCTGTGAAAAGAAGGGAAGCAAAAAGCAAAGGAGAAAAAGAAAGATACTCCCATCTGAATGCAGAGTTCCAAAGACTAGCACGGAGAGAAAGAAAGCCTTCCTCAGCGATTAATGCAAAGAAATAGAGGAAAACAATAGAATGGGAAGGACTAGAGATCTCTTCAAGAAAATTAGAGATACCAAGGGAAAATTTCATGCAAAGATGGGCTCAATAAAGGACAGAAATGGCATGGACCTAACAGAAGCAGAAGATATTAAGAACAGGTGGCAAGAATACACAGAAGAACTATACAAAAAAAGTCATCATGACCCAGATAATCAGGATGGTATGATCACTCACCTAGAGCCAGACATCTTGGAATGTGAAGTCAAATGGGCCTTAGAAAGCGTCACTATTAACAAAGCTAGTGGAGGAGATAGAATTCCAGTTGAGCTATTTCAAATCCTAAAAGATGATGCTGTGAAAGTGCTGCACTCAATATGCCAGCAAATATGGAAGACTCAGCAGTGGCCACAGGACTGGAAAGGTCAGTTTTCATTCCAATCCCAAAAAAAGGCGATTGCAAAGAATGCTCAAACTACCACACAATCGCACTCATCTCACACGCTAGTAAAGTGATGCTCAAAATTCTCCAAGCCAGGCTTCAACAATACATGAACCGTGAATTTCCGGATGTTCAAGCTGGTTTTAGAAAAGGCAGAGGAACCAGAGATCAAATTGCCAACATCTGCTGGATCATCGAAAAAGCAAGAGAGTTCCAGAAATACATTTACTTCTGCTTTATTGACTATGCCAAAGCCTTTGACTATGTGGATCACAATAAACTGTGGAAAATTTTGAAAGAGATGGGCATACCAGACCATTTGACCTGTCTCTTGAGAAACCTGTATGCAGGTCAGGAAGCAACAGTTAGAACTGAACATGGAACAACAGACTGGTTGCAAATAGAGAAAGGAGTACATCAAGGCTGTATATTGTCACCCTGCTTATTTAACTTATATACAGATTACATCATAAGAAACGCTGTGCTAGAAGAAGCACAAGCTGGAATCAAGAGTGCTGGGAGAAATATCAGTTACCTCAGATATGCAGAGGACACCACCCTTATGGCAGAAAGTGAAGAGGAACTAAAAATCCTCTTGCTGAAAGTGAAAGAGAGTGAAAAAGTTGACTTAAAGCTCAACATTCAGAATACTAAGATCATGACATCTGGTCCCATCACTTCATGGGAAATAGATGGGGAAACAGTAGAAATAGTGTCAGACTTTATTTTGGGGGGCTCCAGAATCACTGCAGATGATGATTACACCCATGAAATTAAAAGACGCTTGCTCCTTGGAAGGAAGGTTATGACCAACCTAGATAGCATATTGAAAAGCAGAGACATTATTTTGCCAACAAAGGTCCGTCTGGTCAAGGCTATGGTTTTTCCAGTGGTCATGTATGGATGTGAGAGTTGGACGGTGAAGAAAGCTGAACGCTGAAGAATTGATGCTTTTGAACTGTGGTGTTGGAGAAGACTCTTGAGAGTCCCTTGGACTGCAAGAAGATCCAGTCAGTCCATCCTAATGGAGATCAGTCCTGGGTGTTCATTGGAAGGATTGATGTTGAAGCTGAAACTCCAATATTTTGGCCACCTCATGCGAAAAGTTGACTCATTGAAAAAGACCCTAATGCTGAGAAGGATTGGGAGCAGGAGGGAAGGGGACTACAGAGGATGAGATGGCTGGATGGCATCACCGACTTGATGGACATGGGTTTGTGTAGACTCTGGGAGTTGGTGATGGACAGGGAAGCCTGGCGTGCTGCGATTCATTGGGTCGCAAAGAGTCGACCACGACTGAGCAACTGAACTAAACTGAACTGATACTGTCACTCAGACTTCTAAACTCTTTATAATCTTTGCTTCCTAAATTCAATCAGTTCCCTAATTGTATGATGCCAAATGAGCAATATCTTTCAAATATAACTTTTTATCTATTCACACAGATAGTTCATGAGTTCAAGATTCTATGGCTTCTCTTACACTAAAGAATTGGTTTTCTGTTTTCCCCTTTTGCAAACTCTCTCTGAATTTCTTCCAAATACTCTGGCTAGATATAAATTATTCGATAACCACAGTATTTACATATCACTTCCTTATATGGATGCTTTTAAGCCTCTTTAGTCTCTATAGAAAAATGTTTAACCCACATTGTATTCAGAGATTTCTGTAATGTGGTCTCAATCTCTCTCTCTCCCTCTTTTTTTTTCTACTAAGAGACCCAGAAATTGTCTATTATTCTTTCCATCTCTCTGCAACTGTATATGACACATGTGGTTTAAGGCACAAGAGAATGACCTTCCCCAAGTTAATGGCTGACTTTGATTTATTTTAACATAATTTTGGTTAATCTCAACCTACCTGGTAACAGATCTGGCACATTCATTCTCATATTCTGAGATAAATATATGTCATTCATTTAAAAAAGATAACCTAAATTTCAGTATGATTGAGAATTTGCTGGTATAATATAATCACCTTTGTATTAGTTCTTTTCAGCACTGGGAAAAGTGTAGCTCCACTGTCAGTTGAAGTTGCTTTTTCCAAGTTGTTCACATCTTGGAGATTTACATGAATTATGTTTCTTAAACTGTTCTTCACCTCACTTGAAACTCAATAACTTGATCAAATCCTCTCTTTCACCTTCTTCAGATCTTCAAAGATGTCCAAGACGTTTGCTGTAGCAACACAGTGCTTCATGGAATCCTACACTGATTGTGTCTATGATTTCACTGCACAAGGTGTTCTCTGACTTTTGATTTTTCAAATATGTTATGTTGTGCTTCAGGAAAATTGTTGTTATTTATGGAAACAACTCTATGACAGCTGTTTTTTTTTCTTTTCATAGAAAGCAAAACAACATAGACAAGTAGATGTCCTTGGCTAAGCCTATAACTTTTATTATTTATCTCTTAAAATATTCTTTATCAGTTCCTTTTTCCCCTTAATTTAAAGGCCTTTAAAGGTCACATACACTTACCTACTTTTTTCAGAGACTTTTTCGCTTTAATGGAAGACATTTTCACTCAACAGTATGGGGAAGATGATATGATGATGAATCATGAGTTAATCAATATGATTGTGATGTTTGATCCTAACTAAGAAATAGTTTAGTCATAACTGCTTCATTTTATTTGCAAATTTATATTATCAAGCTTTCCTATTCAGCTGCCAAATCCTGAATAAATTTTTTTTAAGTTATTATACTAAATATTTGGCTAGTGATAGTTCAGACTGTGAGTTATTTTAACCCGCATGTTTCTTCACCAATTATTCACCATATTCTTAACTGCTTCCTCTTTATGGAGTATCTGTTTCAGCAGTTTCCTTTCCATTGTGTTTCATATTCCAAAAACCACTTGATTTTATGGTCATGTGCTAATGCTGTATTAAATTTCTTTGTTTCCTCCAACTGGAAGAGAACAATTTTCTTTGAATTTTCCTGACTTACTAATTCATTCATTCAACAGTTATTATCATATGTTGTATTGTAACCATGATCAATTTCAGGCTACTAATATAAAGTCACTGAATGTGGAATATGATGACAAGATGTAATTCAGCTTCAGGAATACCATAGAATTTACCAAGTACTACAAATCAGGACTATTTCCCAGAAAGCCTGTTTATGAAAATAAGATTATTATTATTGTTTCAGTTTAGTCATTAAGTTGTGTCTGACTCTTGCCTCCCCCTGGACTGTTGCCCAACAGGCTCCTCTGTCCATGAGATTTCTCAGGCAAGAATACTGGAGTGGGTTGCCATTCTATCTCCCAGGGATCTTCCCAGCTAAGAATTGAACTCATGTCTCTTGCCTGGCAGGCAGATTCTTTACCACTTAGCCTACTGGTATAAGGTACATACACATATACATATGGGCCAGGAAGATCCCGTGGAGAAGGAAATGGCAATTCCACTCTAGTATTCTTGCCTGGAAAAATTCCATGGACAGAGGAACCTGGTGGGCTACAGTCCGTGGGGCCACAAAGAGTCAGACACGACTGAGCATACACAATACATGTATATGTACACACATATACATGTATGTATGTACATATGTGAGATTTGTAAGTAAGATGAGTGTGAGATAGTACCCTGTCTGTCTATCTGCTGTGATTGAAAAATAGCAAGAATGACATTACAGCTGAAACAGAGAGAGAGCCAGCAGAGGGTTGATGATGATAAGGTTAGAAATGTAAAAAGATGCTTCATCTAAGGCCTTGTACAACATAGAAAAAAGTTTTTCTTTTTTACGGAGTGACTAGGGGAAACCACCGCATGATTTTGAGCAGAGGAGTGACCTGTTTTTGCTGCTATGTGAGAAATAGATTGACACAGAGCAAAAGCAGAAGCAATAGGACCAATAAGTAGGGCATGGATTCAGGCAAGATATCACAGTGGCTTGGAACAAGCTGGCAGGAGTGCAGGTATAAGAATTGGCCTGTTTTTACAATACATTTTAAAGGTGGAATTAGCAGAATTTGTCAATGGATTATTTGTAGAGTGGAGAAAAATAGAAGAATTTTAAAGGTGGATTCAAGGGTTTGGGGATGAGCAACTGGAAGTATGAAATGGGAAAGATTTTAAGTACACATTATGGAGAATGTGGAAATATCAGGAGTGTAAAGTGTTCATTTCACACATGTGAAGTTATGCAAAAGCCTGACTGGATTGAGTTCAAGAGAGAATTAGAGAGGAAAATAATTGTTTAGAGCAAGTATAGCTAAGTCTAGTATGAAAGCTTGTGTTGTCTGGGAATTGTATACTTATGAACAGCAGTGAGGAGCTCCTTCATTTAAAAGTCATAGTGTGAAATGAAGTCAGCGAGCTTCTGTGTTTCTCATCAGTTCTGTTCAGTTGTGTGGATGCAGGTAGAGAGCAAGGGCATGTAATAAAACCTGGAGAAAATTTTCTGTGTAAATATTGCAGAATTTGAAGTTTTTTCTTAGATCAATAACCATGCTCAGAAGGGCTTTTCAAGAGGAAGTATGACTCATTTAGGGATGGATATGATATGTAGAGTCTTCCTAAAATAGAGATCAGTATGCATATTTTGCTCATGAGGAAAAATAATTGTGTTGATCATAGAAACTTTCTACAAATAACAGCTATTGTATCCCTGAGGTGTTTAAGAAATCTCTTTCTCCTTTTGGATTTCCACATAAATTGTTTTCTTTTTGTCTTTTATCTCAGTTCATTACTTTTAGTTTACATTTCATAAAACCAAAGAATGGTTCAATATATTGTTATAAATTTCAGTGGGGCTATGATTCAGTGACTGTATTTTGTTCTAATAGCTCCAAGTTATATCCTATTGATGGGCTTAACCTAAAATAAAATAACGTTTGCACAAGCAAGAAGACTGTGACTTCAAATTGTCTCATACACTAGCATTCACTACCACTCAATGCAAAAAATTCCTATTTTATTTAAAGAAATAATATGTATTAAAATACAAAATATGTAGTCATTTTAATCACAAATGGTTTAGAATACACCAGTTTTAGCTTATCAAGACCTTATTTTATTATTTTAAGTACAAAGTACATGTGTGCATGCTAAATCATTTCATTCATGTCCAACTCTTTGCAACCCCCTGGACTATAGCTCATGAGGCTTCTCTGTCCGTGGGATTCTCCAGGCAAGAGTTTTTGAGTGGATTTCCATGCCCTCCTCCAGAAAATCTTCCCAACCTAGGGACTGACCCCACTTCTCTTACGTCTCCTGCACTGGCAGGTGGATTCTTTACCACTAGCACCACTTTTGGGAAGCCCAAAATACATAGTACAACTTTAAATTAGCACAATTAACAAGAGTATTTGAACTAGGCAATAGTTCCTGACAAGTATCCAGTAGCAATTATTTAAGACAAGCCAATTATCCAGTGATCTTTCTTTGTCTAATATGGATGGATCCAAGAGAGCATGCTCTCAGAAGTCAGTTTACAACTATTTTATTTTTCAGTTAGAACAGTTCCCAATTTAACAAGTGATGTGTCTTCCCTTTCATAGTGGTTATGTACTACCATTACTCAGAAGAACATTTAATTACTCCTGAGGCCTTGGGTAATTAAAACAATTTCAGAAGTTGAAAAGAGTCTGCTTTTATTTATCTATGTATTTAAACAATATTTATTTAGAACCTACTATGATCAAATATTGATGGTTTCCCATGTTAAAATTAGAGTGCTCTCAAAATAAATTAAAATTTGTTAGGGGAGAAACACACTTACAAAAGCAATTCAAGGGAGTAAACCAGGCAGAAAGGGGAGTGTGGATGAGGTTCAGAGTTGGAATGCATGTGTTGAGTGAGTGCAGATCTTTTTCTAAAAATCTGTCACATCAGCATGCTTATGTTGGAAGGAGTTTTTGCAAGCTCACCAGATTACTTCAATATATCTTCTTTCAATACTATGTATTTAATATCAATTATTAATTAAACTATTTTGGATCACATATAATTTAATCTCAACAAAATCAAAACAGAAGAAATAGCCCTAGGAGTAAAACAGTAATAAAGTTTAAAGTGATCCTGACTCTACATGTTTTTTAGTTGATAAAATTGGAGTATTTGGCCTATCCCTGTTCCAGTCTACTACCTGATAAAAATGTGATTGTCCTTAAATTCACATCTGATCCTGACACTTTCATCTTAATATTTTTCACTGAATTTCCAAGAAAAGTTCCAAGCTTATTGGGCTATCCTGCCCAAATTTACCCCATTACCATTACTACTACTACTGCTACTTCTGCAATACACAGATAAATACACATATACATATACATTATTAGGATAAATCTTCATTTTTATTAATGATTGGACACCTTCTTTTAGAAATCTTTCTTGACCTCTCAGTTTGGATTGGACTTCATACTCCAAATCAATTACCATTTTATCCTACTCATCAATGCTTTATATTGGACATGCCCTTTTATGCATCTCTTTTTCTTACTATGCTTCTTTTTAGTGACTTTTGTGATGAGTATGAAGATTAACTCTATGAATCAATTTGTTTGAGCCAAAGTGCCCAGATATTTGATGGTTCTGGATGTTTCTGTGAAGATATTTTTGGATGAGATTAATGTTTAAATTGGTAGATTTAGACTTAAGCAGATTACTCTCCATAACATGGGTGGGCCTTATTCAATCATTTAAAGACCTTAATAGAACAAAAGGGCAATTGCTGTGGCTCAGACAGTAAAGAATCTGCCTGCAATGCTGAAAACCTGGGTTTGATCCCTGGCTGGGGAAGAGTCCCTGCAGCAGGAAATGTCAACCCACTCCAGTGTTGTTGCCTGGAGAATTCCATGGACAGAGGAGCTTGGTGAGCTACAGTCCATGCGATGGGAGAGTCAGACATGACTAAGTGACTCAAACTTTCCCTGACCTCTTTTGAGTAGAAGGAATTCTGCCAGTAGACTACCTTTGGACTCAAACTGCAACTCTTCTGTGTATCTCCAGCCTGCCAACATACTCAACAAATCTTAGGTTTACCGAGCCTCTAAACTAGTTCCTGAATTTCTCTTTCTCTCTCTCTCTCCACACACGCACGTGTGCGCGCACACACGCACACACACAGAGGTCCTGTTTCTCTGGAGAACCCTGAGTAATATAATCATGTAGTATGCCTTGTTCATTTTTGTCTGCTTACTGTTTTTCACAGTACTTGGAACAAAATAGTTATTTCACACTGATTGAGTAAAAAAAGAATATTCTAACACACTTCAGACACTATTTAATGATTAATTTAAAAAGAAATAAGACTCAAATATCACTTCAATAAGCCTATTGTCTATTGTGAGAGATAAAAGTTGTACATAAATGTTAATAACACAAAGTAGAAAGAAGTGTCACAAGGAGAGATTAATAACTGACCATTTACAGTGTTCAAGAGAGTATCAGTATGCTTGGAGAAAGACTCTCTCTCTAGGATCTTAGAGCACTGTTACAGCACAAGTCAGAGAGAGGTGTTGTGCTTAGGGTATAATCATTCCTTTAAACACTTCCATTTCTGGATAGCTAGAGAATACCAACATAGCAAGAGTAAAACACCTCAACCCTTCTCTTATCTCAACACTCACAGCCTTGCCAAAATTATCTTCCCAGAGAGAACTGAAATTTTTTCCTAATGTCCTGTGTTCCTTTTCCTTTTATATCCCACAAAAATCTAGGACTCTTACTATCTCTCATTCCTTAGGCTCTCTCTCCGTTTAGCTATGTATTTTGCTTCTTCTGACTCCATATACTATTTCTTTCATTTCCTGAAAATCGTCCATTGATCCTTCTGTAACCTATGTAAGTCAGCATCAATATCCTCTCTTTTAAACCTTTTTTCTGATTTTCTGCATATTTTCTTGATGTAAGGGAAGTTCTGGACTTTCCAGTGTTTCTTTTCCCTGAGCAATTTGTTTAATTAAAAGAATTTGATGAGGGGACATCCCTGGTGGTCCAGTAGTTGAGCCTTTGCCTTCCATTGCAGTGGTTATGGGTTTGATCCTTGGTTGGGGAGCTAGGATCCCACATGCCACGGGGCAACTAAGCCCACAGGCCATAACAAAGACCCAGTACAGCAAAAAAATAAAATTAAAAATTAAAAAAAAAAAGAATTTGATGAACTCAAATTGAGTGAACTCAGTTGAGTTCAGTTCAGTTCATTCGCTCAGTCGTATCCGACTCTTTGCGACTTCATGAACCATAGCACATCATGCCTCCCTGTCCATCACCAAATCCTGGAGTCCACCCAAACCCATGGGCATCGAGTCGATGATGCCATCCAGCCATCTCATCTTCTGTCGTCCCCTTCTCCTCTTGTCCCCAATCCTTCCCAGCATCAGAGTCTTTTCCAATGAGTCAACTCTTCACATGAGGTGGCCAAAGTATTGGAGTTTCAGCTTCAACATCAGTCCTTCCAATGAACACCCAGGACTCATATTTAGGATGGACTGGTTGGATCTCCTTACAGTCCAAGGGAATCTCAAGAGTCTTCTCCAACATCACAGTTAAAAAGCATCAATTCTTCGGCACTCAGCTTTCTTCACCATCCAACTCTCACATCCATATATGACTCTGGAAAAACCATAGCCTTGACTAGATGGACCTTTGTTGGCAAAGTAATGTCTCTGCTTCTCAATATGCCATCTAGGTTGGTCATAACTTTCTTTCCAAGGAACAAGCGTCTTTTAATTTCATGGCTGCAGTCACCGTCTGCAGTGATTTTGCCACACCCTTATTTGCACTGTGACAGTTTCCTTGCTGCCAGACAGCTAAACTTTAAGCTAAGGTTTCATACTATAACTTTTAAAATCAAGTCCTCTCTGTAAACTAACAATTTCTTTATTACTTACGACAGGTTAGAATGTGTTGTAACACACTACCCACAAATGTCACTGGCTTCATATGGCAAAAATTCATTTCTTTCAATTTTCTATTTGCCTGTTATGGGCTAGCTAAAGCCTCTATTGTATGTCATCTTCACATAGGAATGCAGAATAATGGAGAATCCATCATCTATAATGTTACTGCTGCTGCTGCTACATCATATTACTAGTTGCTTATAAAATGAAAAAGGAACATGATGAAATATTAACAGGTACTACACTCCATGGTGTAGAGACTCTCAATAGGTCCATATATATTTCACTAACCAGAGAAAGTCCCAAGGCCACATCTAATTTTATGGGGACCAGGAAATGAAATTCTACCATAGGTCAGAAGGAGGGGAACCAGAAATACCCTCAAAAACACCAATACCTACTACAGCCCTTAAACCGGAGTAGATAATACCATGGTAAAAAAGACAGAGATTAACGATACTCCATGTTTAATCTCAGCTTCTACCTGGACTTCCCTTTGGAAAATATTTTGATGATGAGTTCTATCCCCTAAATTATTTATAAAACCAAAACATAAATAAAAGAAGAATAGTCATTTGACCCTACTCATCTATGAAGAATTCACGTTTGCCACTCAAGGAAGTGTGTATGTTTAAACATAAGTGTTTTATGTTTAAAACTTATGTTTATGTTATGTGACCATTGAAAGTGTTTGTTGCTCAGTCATGTCTGACTCTTTGAAACCCCATGCACTGTAGCCCACCAGGCTCCTCTGTCCAAGGAATTATCCAGGCAAGAATACTGGAGTGGGTTGTCATGCCATTCTCCAGGGGATCAGGCATCAAACCCAGGTATCCCACGTTGCAGGCAGATCCTTTATCGTTTGAGCTACCCGGGAAGCCTAGGTGACCAACTGAGCTATGAGGGAAGCCCATGTGACCATTAGCTTAAACCCATGTGTCATTCATGGAAAAATGAATTTTTCCAGTTTTACATTTTTAAATAATTTTCATATTCTCTTTTCTATCTTCTTAAGAGGTATTATTATTTTGATACTTTTATCTGGCATATAATATATATTAAAAAGGCAGTTTACCAGACTCACAGACTTAGAGGAAAAACTTACAGCTACCAGGGACAGAGAGGGAGAGGGAGGGATATATTGGGAATTTGAGACTGAAATGAACACACTACTGTATTTAAAATAGAGAACCAGTAAGAACCTACTGTAAAGTACAGGGAACTCTGCCTAATGGAAAAAGAATTTGAAAGTGAAAGAAATAATAATTTTGCATATATATGGAATTTAGAAAGATGGTAACAATAACCCTGTATGTGAGACAGCAAAAGAGACACAGATGTATAGAACAGTCTTTTGGATTCTATAGGAGAGGGCGAAGGTGGGATGATATGGGAGAATGGCATTGAAACATGTAAATTATCATATGTGAAATCAATCACCAGCCCAGGTTTGATGCTTGATACAGTAGGGTGCTCAGGGTTGGTGCACCGGGATGACCCAGAGAGATGGAATCGAGAGGGAGGTGGGAGGGGGATTTTGGAAGGGGAACACATGTATACCCATGGCAGATTCATGTCAATGTATGGCAAAACCAACATGATAATGTAAAGAAAATAAATAAAATAACAAATTAAAAAAAAGAAAAAAAATTATTATAGAAAAAAGGCAGTTTCCTATATTTTGATTTTCATATTTACTGATAGCTATAAGTCTTAGAGTTATAGCTATAACTCTATAAATGTTTTTCTACATATATAAAATATAGATTATTTTGGACTATATATCAAACCATCTGTTATCACTTTCTTTTCTTATTAATATATTTTTGAAGTCAATGAATAAAAATAATTATTTTCTAATAACATATGAATGTTAGGAAAAGAATGCCACCATGTTGTTGAATAAAAAACCTTTCAAAAATGACTTTATCAAAAATAGAAATAGATATTAAATCAGGGGCTACATTTTTATCTTAATATAAATAAATATAATAACTTTAAAATCATGAATACAAATGTTTTCTTAACTTTTAGTCAATTTATTTTATTCCTCAAAATAAACTTGAGAAAATATTTACTTAGGTTTATTGTTAAAGACTGTCTACATAATCATTATTAATGTTATGTTGCAGAACAGAAATTCATGAAGAGATCGCTAAGGCTTTTCATTTCAAGATCAGAATATTATTCAACATCCTAAATAAGTTTTATCAAGTACCTACTGATTGTCACCTGTTTTGGATCTTATTGCCAAAAATGTTAGATAGAAATGGGCTTTGTTCAGTTATATTTGTTCATTCAATCTGTAAAAGTATTTATTTACTCTACAAATGAATCCCTATCAGAATCCCATAGTTATTTTAGAAGGAGTCAACAGATTAGAGAAATGTAAATTAGTGAATCATGTAGTATATATGTACTATGCATGCATGCTAAGTAGCCTTAATCATATCCAACTCTGTGACCCTATGGACTGTGGCCTGCCAGGCTCCTTTGTCCGTGGGATTCTCCAGGCAAGAATACTGGAGTGGGTTGCCATATCCTCCTCCAGGGGGCCTTCCTGACCTAGGGAAGGAACTCAGCCTGTTACATTTCCTGCATTGGCATGCAGATTCTTTACTACTGGTGCCACCTGGGAAGCCCATATGCTATAGAGAGACAAATAAATTAAGGAGAGGGAGTCAGGCAAACAGATAGATGGAAAAGCTGGGGCTATGTTGAATGGAGTGTCTGCAATCTCAATATGTCACTGACACCATTCTCCAATTGTTATGTTCTTTCCAATCTCAACAATCATTGTATCTACTAGTAAGTCGTTAGGAAAGTTTCATGTTTTTAATTGTCCTTACTCACCACAAAGTCTTTCCAAAATAAAGGCAAACTTTATCATAAAAGAAAAGGAAGTGAATAGCATTGATTTTAGAGTAGTCGACAAAAACAATTTATAGCAAATTTACATAGTATACTGCTGGTATAGTTTTAGTTGCTGAATGGCTATACTAAGCCTTGCAAACTTTTATTTGGCAAAATGGTAATAATGTCAGATATTTTTAGGGGAAGAACATAGGAAACTTTTGCTTGAAATAATATGAAATACATAATGTTGTGATGGAGACTAGGACATTTGTTAAATTATAAATGGGAGGCACTTCATCTTTACATCATAATTTAAGCAGTTATTAGGTACTGACCACCGGTTCCATATTCTCATTTCACATATCTAGTGAACTCCCTTTTCAGTTTCCTTTGGTATGATCAATTCTCAACAATTTGATTGTGACTAGAGTTTAAGCAAATAGTATTTAAGCAAACAAAGGTGAGTTATCACAATATTTCACAGATCACAGGCAAAATTCCAAATTTGACATGTGGAAAAATATAATAAGAGGAGAATTTTCCTAAACTTATTTTGAGTAAGAATTCTATTATACAAAAATGCTCTCTCTTTAAAAAAAGACAACAACAACAAAAAACCCTTAAGCTTTAGTCCTCTGATTTCATCAGTAATCATTTTTACAATTTCCTTATTTTTATAGTAAAGTTTTCTTGTAAGCTTCAGAAATGACAACTATTAAATTATAACCCTTTAATTCAATATACCCTTTGCTCTTTCCTTGAAATAAATCTTCAGTGATGAGTCACATTCTCCTATTCCTTTCAACCCATGAATCACTATGCCATTTCTCTGGTATAATTACCTGTGCTGCTTTCATTTAGTTACTGGAAGAGGCATCATATAGAGTTAGTGAATTTCTCTTGGAAATGATAACTTGGATTAAGTCCATTTCTAACATAATTTCTTAGATATTTTCTCTTATTATGTTATTACAATGAAAGAGAATGCATGAACTTTTTAAATGTATCACCCAAAGTAACTGTAATTACAACTGCTTTTATTTACACAGCATCTTTTAGCTGAGCATTTACAAACACTTCAGAATTATGTTGTAATGCAGCAATAATAATGGGGCAAATATATATTGTTGGGTTGAATCAATCTTTTTTTTAGTTGATTATTGCTCACATTAGCAAAAGCTGTGATTTGTTAAAAACATCTAGTGTGCTTTAAGCTTTGATTCATGTTAAGATTTTAAAATGTAGACTGTATCAAGAAATTTCTTTGATTTCTTCCAAAGAGATGGTATTCTTGATTGTAAGTTTAGTTGACTAAGGGTTCTACTTTTTCTTAGTATTATGTCCTTGTATCCTCTTAACATATAGTCTAATTAGGTTTGTTTTGTGAATTAATTCTTAGTAATAGGAAACTAATTGAAGTAGATATATACTGCCTTTGTTTTAATGTGACATTATTTTCACTTATTTTTGCAGACACATGGGCATTCAATAAACTGTGGTATAAAAAATTATCACAGTTTTAGAAACATTGTTCTTAAGTTTCTAATAACTTACTTTGTCTTCATTATTGATAAATGTATGGTAATTGAGCCTGACATTCTAGGTGATGAGATAACTATTGCATAAGCTAAAGGAAAAACGAAATCTTTGCTTTAGTTCTAAAATTGTTTCATTGCAATATGCTAGAGTGGCCCATAGGATTAGTAAGCAAAATTTTCCTCTTAAAATGAAAATACATCATATTGGGGATATTTTAGGGCCAGATAGAAATGTAGGCTATATAAGAAATGAATCTAGAGAAGTATGCTAAATATAGATAATAAAAGATCTTCCTTTTTGCCAGGGTAGGAATATTGATTTTTACTCTATTCTGTGGATGGATCCATTGACGTGTATTAGTAATGAAAGTATTGCAATCATTTCACATTTTTGGGAATGTCCTTTAACAATTGATTATACTGATCTGGAGAATAAATAATGGAGGATTGCATTTCGTGGCAAAAATTAAAGGGAATGATGGACTTGTAAGTACACAAGACTGGAAGCAAAGTTGAATAGAGGTTGAGTATACAGCCTTTGGAATTAAACAGTCCAGATTATTTTCCAGCTTAATACCTCTGGGTCTCTGGGTGATTTGCATAATGTCACTCCTCTAAATCTCATTTTTCTCACGTTAATAACACAGATGTTATAAATCTTCATAAGATGGTAGTAAAGGTGATATGAAATAATGCATTTATGATACTTAGCAAAAAGTTTCAGTTCAACTCATTTCAGTTGCTTAGTTGTGTCCAACTCTTTGCACTCCCATGGACTGCAGCATGCCAATCTTCCCTATACATCACCTATACATGCTCAAACTCGTGTCCATTGAGTCAGTGATGCCATCCAACCATCTCATCCTCTGTGGTCCCCTTTTCCTCCTGCCTTCAATCTTTCCCAGCATCAAGTGTTTTCCAGTGAGTCAATTCATCACATCAGGTGGTCAAAGTATTGGAGCTTCAGCTTCAGCATCAGTCCTTCCAATGAATATTCAGAACTGATTTCCCTTAGGATAGACTAGTTTGATCTTCTTGCTGTCTTAGGAACTCTCCAGAGTCTTCTCCAGCACCAGAGTTAAAAGCATAAATTCTTTGTGCTCAACTTTCTTTTTTTAAATTAATTTATTTTTAATTGAAGGATAATTGCTTTACAGAATTTTGCTGTTTTCTGTCCAACCTTAACATGAATCAGCCATAGGTATACATATATCCCCTCCCTTTGAAGCTCTCTACCATCTGCCTCCCCATCCCACCCCTCTAGGTTGATAAAGAGCCCCTGTTTGAGTTTTCTGAGCTATACAACAAATTCCTGTTGGCTATCTATTTTACATATGGTAATGTAAGTTTCGACGTTACTCTTTCCATACATCTCACCCTCTGCTCCCCTCTCCCAATGTCCATAAGTCTATTCTCTATGTCTGTTTCTCCACTGCTGCCCTGTAAATAAATTCTTCAGTACCATTTTTCTAGATTCTGTATATAGGCATTAGAATATGATATTTATCTTTCTCTTTCTGACTCACTTCACTCTGTACAATAGGTTCTAAGTTTATCCACCTCATTATAACTGACTCAAAGGCGTTCCTTTTTATAGCTGAGTAATATTCTATTGTATATATGTACAATATATCCATTCATCTGTCGCTTTTTATCCATTCATCTGTCAGTGGACTTCTAGGTTGCTTCAATGTTCTAGATATTGTAAATAGTTCTGCAATGAACACTGGGATACATGTGTCTTTTTCAGTTTTGGTTTCCTCGGGGTATATGCCTAGGAGTGGGATTGGTGGGTCATACAGTGGTTTTATTTGTAGTTTTTTCTAAGGAGTCTCCATATCATCTTCCATAAAGGCAGTATGAGTTTATATTTCCACCAACAGTACAAAAGCATTCCCTTTTCTCCACATCTTTTCCAGCATTTCTTGTTTGTAGATTTTTGATGATGGCCATTCTGACCGATGTGAGGTGATATCTCGTTGTAGTTTTGATTTGCATTTTTCTAATAATGAGTGAAGTTGAGCATCTTTTCATGTGTTTGTTAGTCATCTGTATATCTTCTTTGTAGAAATGTCTGTTTAGGTCTTTTCCCCACTTTTTGATTGGGTTGTTTGTTTTTCTGGTATTGAGTTGTATGTGCTGCTTGTATATTTTGGAAAAAATCCTTTGTCAGTTGTTTCATTTGCTACTATTTTCTCCCATTCTGAGCATTGTCTTTTCACCTTTCTGATTGTTTCCTTTGCTGTGCAAAAGTTTTTAAGTTTAATCAGGTCCGACTTATTACTTTTGCTTTTATTTCTGTTATTTCTGTTACTCAAGATCCCCTATGACTCTAGGTGGGTCATAGGGGATCTTGCTTTTATGTATGTCATTGAGTGTTCTGCCTATGTTTTCCTCTAAGAGTTTTATAGTTTCTGTTCTTACATTTATATCTTTAATCCATTTTATCTTTGTGTCTGGTGTTAGGAGTGTTCTGATTTCATTCTTTTACATGTAGTTGTCCAGCTTTCCCAGCACAATTTATTGAAGAGGCTGTCTTTCCCCATTGTATACTCTTGCCTCCTTTGTCAAAAATAAGGTATCCATAGGTGCATGGGTTTATTTCTGGGCGTTCTATCTTGTTCCATTGGTTTATATTTAGGTTTTTGTGCCAGTACCACACTGTCTTGATGACTGTAGCTTTGTAGTATAATCTGATGTCAGGAAGGTTGATTTCTCCAGCTTTATGCTTCTTTCTCAAAACTGCTTTGGCTATTTGGGTCTTTTGTGTTTCCATATGAATTTTGAATTTTTTTGTTCTAGTTGTGTAAAAAATGCCATTGGTAATTTGATAGGGATCACATTGAATCTATAGATTGTATTTGGTAGTATAGTCATTTTCACATTATTGATTCTTCTTACCCAAGAACATGGAATATCTCTTTATCTGTTTATGTCATCTTTGATTTCTTTCATCAATGCCTTATAATTTTCTATATACAGTTCTTTTGCCTCCTTAGGTAAGTTTATTCCTAGATATTTAATCCTTTTTGTTGCAAAGCAAATGGGATTGATCCACTAATTTCTCTTTCTGATTTTTCATTGTTAGTATATAGAAATGCAAGTGATGTCTGTGTATTGATTTTTTATCCTGCATCTTTGCTTAATTCACTGATTAGCTCTAGTAATTTTCTGATACTATCTTTAGGCTTTTCTATGTATAGTATCAGGTCATCTGCAAACAGTGAAAGCTTACTTCTTTTCCAGTCTCGATTCTTTATTTCTTTTTCTTCTCTGATTGCTGTAGCTAGGACTTCCAGCACTATGTTGAATAATAGTAATGAAAGTGGACACCATTGTCTTCTTCCTGATCTGAGGTGAAATGCTTTCAGTTTTTCATCACTGAGAATAATGTTTGCTGTAGGCTTATCATATCTGATCTTTACTATGTTGAGGTAGGTTCCTTCTGTGCCCATTTTTGAAAAGTTTTAATTATAAACAGGGCTGAATTTTATCAAAGGAGTTTTCTGCATCTATTGAGATGACCACTTGGTTTTTATCCTTCAATTTGTTTGTATGGTGTATCACATTGACTGATTTTTGTATAGTGAAGAATCCTTGCATCCCTGGAATAAACACAACTTGATCATGGTGTATGAGTTTTTTGATGTGTTGCTGTATTCTGTTTGCTAAAATTTTGTTGAAGATTTTTGCATCTATGTTCATCAGTGATATTTTCCTCTGTCAGTAGTATCAGTATCAGTTCAGCCATTCAGTTGTGTCCAACTCTTTGTAACACCATGGACTGCAGCATGCCAGGTTTTCCTGTCCATCAAAAACTCCTGGAGATTATTTAAACTGATGTCCATCAAGTCTGTGATGCCACCAACCATCTCATCCTCAGTCATCCCCTTCTCCTCCTGCCTCCAGTCTTTCCCAGTAAAGACTTTGATGTAGGGAAAGATTGAAGGCAGGAAGAGAAGGGGATGACAGAGGATGAGATGGTTGGATGGCCTGTAGTTTTCTTTCTGTGTTGTCTTTGTCTGGATTTGGAATCAGGGTGATGATGGCCTTGTAGAATGTGTTTGGAAGTGTTCCTTCCTCTGCAATTTTTTGAAGGAGTTTCTTTATAGTTCAACTCTCACATCCAAACAAGACTACTGGAAAAACCATAGCTTTGACTAGACTGACTTTGTCAGTAAATAATGTCTCTTTTCAATACGATGTCTAGATTTGTCATAGCTTTCCTTCCAAGGAGCAAGCATCTTTAAATTTCATGGCTTCAGTCATCATCTGCAGTGATTTTGGAGCTGAAGAAAAAAAAGTCTGTCACTGTTTCCATTGTTTCCCCATCTATTTGCCATGAAGTGATGAGATTGGATGCCATGATCTTATTTTTTTTTTTAATGTTGAGCTTTAAACCGGTTTTTTTCACTCTTCTCTTTCACTTTCTTTTTTTTTCTTCCTGTATTTTTTTTTTACTTTACATTATCATGTTGGTTTTGCCATACACTGACATGAATCTGCCATGGGTATACATGTGTTCCCCTTCCAGGAACCACCTCCCAGAATATTGGAAATAAAAGCAAAAATAAACAAATGAGACCTAATTAAAATCAAAAGCTTCTGCACTACAGAGGAAACTAAAAGCAAGGTGAGAAGGCAGCCTTCAGAATGGGAGAAGATAATAGCAAATGAAGCAATGGAAAAACAATTAATCTCAAAAATATATAAGCAACTCCTGCAGCTCAATTCCAGAAAAATAAACGACCCAATCAAAAAGTGGGCCAAAGAACTAAACAGACATTTCTCCAAAGAAGACATAAAAATGGCTAACAAACACATGAAAAGATGCTCAACATCACTCATTATCAGAG
Source organism: Antilocapra americana (assembly GCA_007570785.1). Lineage (NCBI taxonomy): Eukaryota > Metazoa > Chordata > Mammalia > Artiodactyla > Antilocapridae > Antilocapra > Antilocapra americana. The sequence continues at coordinate 2,348,860 of ML660214.1, forward strand.
AAATGCAAATCAAATCCTCTTTCACATTCATCAACAGGCTCTTAGTTCCTCTTCACTTTCTGCCATAAGGGTGGTGTCATCTGCATATCTGAAGTTATTGATATTTCTCACTGTAATCTAGATTTCAGCTTGTGCTTCATCCAGTTTGGCATTTCACATGATGTACTCTGCATATAAGTTAAATAAGCTGGGTGACAATATACAGCCTTGACTTACACCTTTCCCAGTTTGAAACTAGTCTGTGGTCCCATGTCCGATTCTAACTGTTTCTTCTTGACCTGCATACAGATTTCTTAGGAGGCAGATAAGGTAGTCTGGTATTCCCATCTCTTGAAGAATTTTCCACAGTTTGTTGTGATCCACACAGTCAAAGGCTTCAGCATATTCAATGAAGCAGAAGTAGATGTTTTCCTGGAATTCCCTTGCTTTTTCTATGATCTAATGGATATTGACAATTTGATCTCTCGTTTTTCTGCCTTTTCAAAATCCAGCTTGAACATCTGGAAGTTCTCAATTCTTGTACTGTTGAAGCCTCACTTGGAGAATTTTGAGCATTCCTTTGCTAGCATGTGAGATGAAAGCAATTATGCAGTTGTTTGAACGGTCTTTGGCATTACCTTTCTTTGGCATTGGAATGAAAACTGACCTTTTCTAGTCCTGTAGCCAATTGAGTTTTCCAAATTTGCTGGCAATTGAGGGCACCTCTTTAACAGCAACATCTTTTAGGATTTGAAATAGCTCAGCTGGAATTGTATCACCTCCACTAGCTTTGTTCACAGTGATGCTTCCTAAGACCCACTTGACTTCGCATTCCAGGATGTCTGGCTTTCTGTGAGTGATCACACTGTTCTGGTTATCTAGGTCATTAAGATTTTTTGTATAGCTTCCTGTGTATTCTTGTCACCTTTTCTTAATATCTTCTGCTTCTGTTTGATCCATACTGTTTTGTCCAATATTGTGCACATCTTTGCATGAAATATTCCCTCGGCGTCTCTTATTTTCTTAAAGATAGCTCTAGTCTTTCCCATTCTATTGCTTCCTCTATTTCTTTGCTTTAATCACTGAGGAAGGCTTTCTTATTTCTCCTTGCTATTCTTTGGAACTCTGCATGTAGATGCTTATATCTGTTTTTTTTTTTTTTTCCTTTTCTTTTAGCTTTGCTTCTTTCCTCAGCTATTTGTAAGGCCTACTCAACAACCATTTTGCCTTTTTGCATTTCTTTTTCCTGGGGATGGTTTTGATCACTACCTCCTGTACAGTGTTAGAGACTTCTGTCCATACTTCTTCAGGCACTCTGTCTATCAGATATAATCCCTTGAATCTATATGTCACTTCCACTGTGTAAGGGATTTGATTTAGGTCATACCTGAATGGTCTAGTGATTTTGCCTGTTTTCTTCAATTTAAGTCTGAATTTTGCAGTAAGGAGTTCATGATCTGAGCCATAGTCAGCTCCTGGTCTTGTTTTTGCTGACTGTATAGAGCTTCTCCATCTTTGGCTGCAAAGAATTTAATCAGTCTGATCTCGGTAATGACAATCTAGTGATGTCCATGTGTAAAGTCATCTCTTGTGTTGTTGGAAGAGAGTGTTTGCTATGACCAGTGTGTTCTCTTGGCAAAACTCTGTTAGCCTTTGCCTTGCTTCATTTTGTACTCTAAGTCAAAATTGCCTCTTACTCCAGATAACTCTTGACTTCCTACTTTTGCATTTCAGTCCTCTATGATGAAAAGGACATCTCTTTTTGATCTTAGTTCCTGAAGGTCTTATAGGTCTTTATAGAACAATTCAACTTCAGCTTCTTCAGAATTAGTGGATGGGGCATAGACTTGGATTACTGTGATATTGAATGGTTTGCCTTGGCAACAGAGATCGCTCTCTTCTTTTTGAGATTGCACCCAAGCACTGAACTTTGTACTCTTTTGCTGACTATGAGTGCCATTGCATTCCTTCTAAGGGATTTCTGCCCACAGTAGTAGATATAATGGTCATTTGAATTAAGTTTGTCCATTCTGGTCCATACAAAAACTAATAGAACTAATAAATAAATTCAGCAACATAACAGAATGTAAGATTAATATATGGAAATCTGTTGCATTTTTACACTATTTATGAAATATAAAAAAGAGAAAGTTTTTAAAAATTCCACTTAAGTTGCATTAAAAAAATATACCACCTAGGAATAAATTTAACCAAAGAAGTGAAAGCCCTACCCACCAAGAACTATAAAAGGAAACTAAAGATGATTTAAAGAAAGGGAAAGATATTCCAAGCTCTTGGATTGGAAGAATTAATGTTGTTTAAATGGCCATGCTACCCAAAAGCAATCTACAGACTTAACAAGGCAATCCCTATCAAAATGCCCATGATGTTTTTCTCAAGACTGGAACAAACAAACAAAAATTTACATTGAACTACAAAAGACCCCGAATTGCCAAAGCAACCCTAAGCAAAAAACAAGAGTTGGAAGCATAACCTTTCCAGACTTTAGAAAATACTACATAGCTATACTAGTCAAAACAGCATGATGTTGGCACAAAAAAACAAACATATAGATCAGTGAAACAGAAAAGAGTGTCAGAGATAAACCCATATACCTATGGTCAATTAATCTATGATAAAAGAGACAGAAATATACAATGGAGAAAAGATAGTCTCTTCAACAAGTGCTATTATGAAAGCGAGACAACTACATAAATCAGTGAATTTAGAACAGTCTCTCAAAAATAGAAGAGTGATTTGAGACCTAAATACAGACATGGCACCACAAAACTCCTAGAAGAGAACTCAGGTAAAATGTTCTCTGACATAAATCACAGAAATATTTTCTTAGATGAGCCTCCCAAGGAAAAAGAGATAAAAGCAAAAATAAATAAACAGGACCTGATCAAACTTAAAAGCTTTTGCACAGAAAATGAAAGCATTAGCAAAGTGAAAGACAACCTGCAGACTGGAAGAATACATTTGCAAACCATGCAACCACAAGGCATTAAAATCCAAAATATACAAATAGTTCATATTTATAAAATAAAGTACCCAAATGAAAAATGGGCAGAAGACTTAAATAGATGTTTTTCCAAAGAAAACCTACAGCTTGCCAACAGACACATGAAAAGATGCTCAACACCATTAATTCCTAGAGAAATACAAGTCAAAATTACAATGAGATATCAATTTACACTAGTCAGAGTCGCTGTACTCCAAATTCTACAAATAATGAAGGCTGGAGAGGGTGTGCAGAAAGGCAACCCTCCTACGTTACTGGGAATGTAAATTTGTGCAGCCATTATGGAAAACACTATGGAGGTTTCTTAAAAAACTAAAAATTGATTTATCATAGGATCTGGCAACTCCTGGGCATATATCTAAAAAAATGAAAACTCTAATTTGAAAAGATTTGTGCACCCTAATGTTCATAGCAGTACTTTTTACAATAGATGGGACATAGGAACAACCTAAGTGTCCATCAACAGATGATTTGGTTTAAGAGGGGGTCTACATAAACCCCCTCTTAAATATATTCTACATAAATAGAATATTAATTACTCAGCCATGAAAGTAATAAAATATTGCTATTTGCAGCAATATGGCTGGACTCAGAAAATCATACTAAGTCAGAAGACAGGGAAAGACAAATATAGGATATCAATATAGGTGGAATCTAAAAAATACAACAAATAAATCTATTATACAAGACAGAAACAGATACACAGACATAGGAAACAAACTTATGGTAACCAAAACGGGAAGACTGGAGAAAGGATAAATTAGAAGTATGGGTTTAACAGACACAAACTACTGTATAGTACATGAACTAGGTAAGCAACAAGGAAACAAGGATATATGTGTGTAACACAGGGAACTATAATTTATACCTTATAATAACCTACAATTGAAAATAATATGAAAAGTTATATATATGCATATATAATATTATAATAAAGTATATATTATATATGCTATATAATAAATGTGATAGTATATAAATACTATATAATAAATTTTTTTATAAATAAATTATATAATAAAGTGATTCAGTCATATATATATATATATATATATATAACTGAATCATTTTATTACACCTGAGTGTAACAGAGTATTATTATACACAATGGAATATTACTCAGCATTAAAAGAAATTCATTTGAATCAATTCTTCTCAGATGGACCGAACTGGAGCCCATTATCCAGAGTGAAGTAAGCCAGAAGCAAAAACAACAATACAGTGTATTAACACATATATATGGAATTTAGAAAGACAGTAACGAGAATCCAACATGCGAGACAGCAAAAGGAACGCAGATGTATAGAATTGACTCGTGGACTCTGTGGATGAGGGAAAGGGTGGGATGATATGGGAGAATGGCATTGAAACATGTTAATTATCATATGTCTAATCAATCTCCATCCCAGGATTGATTCTCGGGGCTGGTGCATCGAGATTTCCCTGAGGGGAGGGAGGAGGGAGGGGGGAGGGAGGGGTTTCTGGAGGGGGAGCATATGTAAACCCATAGTGATATCATGGCATTGTATGGCAAAAACAATAAAAGGGAGGAAAAAAAAATCAAAAGGCAAAAAAAAAATGTGATGATTGCACCAAAAAAAAATAAAAAAAATAAACTGCATGTCAAAAAAAAAGGATTCCAGCAAAACTGAAGAGGACATAAAAAATCTGAATAAATATATACTAGTTATATTTTAGATGAGGAGAGTCAATATCATAAAGATATAAATTCTCTTCAAACTTTAAATTCAATTTAGTATCAGTTTAAGTCACACTAGGATACTGAGATTTGGCAAGGTAATTTCACAGTTCAGATGGAAGGGGAAAGCACAAAAGAACAGATATAGCATCTTGAACATGAAAAGAACAAGAAGAATGCCCTACTCTGTGAGATCAATACATTCTCTGAAGCTTTGTTGAAGAGTAGATAAATGAAAGAAAGCAAAGTTCAAAGCAAATCCATGTATATATTATGGAAATTCACACATAATGGATATTGCATTTTAATCCAGTCAGAAAAAGTAGATTATTCAATAAACAACTTGATTTTATATGAAGCATGATTTCTTGATATCTATATGAAAAAATAAAGCACACATATCAATGCAAAAAAGCTAAAAATAACTTGTTAATTAAATCTTGCAGTTATTTAAATAATACCATGACCAAGTAGGCTTTATTTAAAGATAATAAGGACAATTTAACCCTCAATAATTATGAATCCTTTTAGCATATTAACAAGAGAAAAACCGCATTATATTATAATACTACTCTGTACTGTGTATTAATTTATAGAAATAAGTTGATGCCCAAGGACTGGCAAATAGAAAAATGTAACATAAATGAATAAATATATGAATTAAATACTTAGAGTAATATTTTGGAACCATAAAATAATTATAGATAAAATCCCAGTCATAAATTGAGTGGGAAAAGCCTTCTTTAGCAGAGTTACTATTTCTTGAATTCATAAAATTAAATAAATAAACCAGAAGAACACATAGTTTTGATAATCTATGTATGTTTGATCTGATCTTGGCTCTGATGGTCAGAGATAGGGAGGATGCTGCCACTTGCACAGGCAAATATGTATATTTTAAGATTATATATCTATGATATCTATGTATGTGTGAGTGTACGAAAGTTGCTCAGTCATGTCCAACTCTTCCAGGCTCCACTGTTCATGGGATTCTCCAGGCAAGAATACTGGAGCAGGTTGCCCTTTCCTCCTCCAGGGATCTTCCTAATCCAGGGATTGAACCCAGGTCTCCCACATGGCAGGCAGATTCTCAACTGTAAAGAACCACCAAGGAAGCCCAATATCTATGCATGTGTATATGAAATAAAAGAGTTTATCTTTAATGAAGCCAGTTTAACTTGAATATCAGATGCATTTTGGGGTAAGGATGTATTTCCTATTATCTTAGGAATTACATTTATATTTAATCTAAACAGCAGTGTGTAGCAGATCCTCTTTGCAAAACTTTGGTTTGGTTGATTATTGAAATTATTGGAACTGACAGTGTGAGCAACTTGCCCCAAAGCCACAGAAGCTGCTCAATAACTTTATCTCATTTCCTACCAGTCACTAAGTGACTGTGGGCCACAACCAGTGAAGAACTTTCCAAGTTCTATTCTATTATTATAATATATTTTCTACTAGTCAGACCCTGTGCTAGAAATTTGGGAAACAATACAGTCTGGCAAATCTTGAGAGAAATAGTCAAGGAAAGGTAGAAAATTTTGAGTAATGAAAATGGAAGAGGAAATAAGATTGTGGGAAATACTTGTAGAATATATAAGATAAGGGGTGTGTCTGTGTGTGCTTGTGTGTATGTCTGTTCCACAAGAAAATATAAGAATTGCTTCAAATGAATTTTTTTTAATGCTGAGTAATATCCCACTGTGTATATGTACCACAGCTTTCTTATCCATTCGTCAGTTGATGGGCATCTAGGTTGTTTCCATGTCCTGGCTATTGTAAACAATGCAGCGATGAACATTGGGGTACACGTGGCTCTTTCAATTCTGGTTTCCTCGGTGTATATGTCCAGCAGTGGGATTGCTGGGTCATATGGCAGGACTATTTCGGTAACGAGAACCCAACATGCGAGACAGCAAAAGGAATGCAGATGTATAGAATAGACTCGTGGACTCTGTGGATGAGGGTAAGGGTGGGATGATATAAGAGAAGGGCATTGAAACAAGTTAATTATCATATGTCTAATCAATCGCCAGCCCAGGATTGATGCTCGGGGCTGGTACAGTGAGATTTCCCAGGGGGGAGGGGGGAGGGAGGGGGGTTCTGGAGGGGGAGCATATGTAAACCCTTGGTGATATCATGACATTGTATGGCAAAAACAATAAAAAAAAAGTGAAAAAAAGAGAAAATATAAGAAGAAATAATGTATCATAAAAGATGGATGATGAAAGATGAGTAGGTAAGAAAAAAAGAAGTATGAAAAGAAAGCACAATTACAAAAGAAAAAATGTGAGCAATTTTTATAAATATTAGAATGTCAGATATAAACTAATTCAATCCTGCTTAAAGTAACAGAAGAAAATGTATAGTCTACTAAACAACCAATATAAATAATCATATTGCTCTAAAAAGTAAAGGCTCATTAATTAATCAATTAAAAATAAAAAATAAAATACAACCTGGAATCAAGATTGCTGGGAGAAATATCGACAACCTCATATATGCAGATGATACCACTTTAATGGCAGAAACTGAAGAGGAACTGAAGAATCTCTTGATGAAGGGGAAAGAGGAGAGTGAAAAAGCTGGCTTAAAACTCAACATTCAAAAAGCTGAGATTATGGCATCTGGTCCTATCACTTCATGGCAAATAGATGGGACAATGTGGAAACAGTGTCAGATTTCATTTTCTTGGGCTCCAAAATCAATGCAGACAGTGGGCTGCCACAAAATTAAAAGACACTTGCTGCTTAGAAGAATAGCTATGACAAACCTTGATAGTGTATTCAAAAGCAGAAACATCACTTTGCTGACAAAGGTCCATACAGTCAAAGCTACTGTTTTTCCAGTAGTCATGTATGGATGTGTGAGTTAGGCCATAAAGACGGCTGAGCACTGAAGAGTTGATGCTTTCAAACTGTGGTGCTGGAGAAGACTGTTGACTCCTTGGACAGCAAGAAGATCAAACCAGGAGATCAACCCTGAATATTCATTGTAAGGACTGGTGCTGAAGCTGAAGATCCAATATTTTGGCCATCTGATGTGAAGTGCTGACTCATTGGAAAGGACCCTAATGCTGTGAAATATTGAGGGCAAGAGGAGAAGTGGGTGACAAAGGATGAGATGGTTGGATGGCATCACCAACTCAATGGACACGAGTTTGAACAAACTCAGGAAGATTGTGAAGGACAGAGAATCCTGGCATGCTGCAGTTCATGGGGTTGCAAAGAGTCAGACTCAACTTAGCCACTGAACACAACAACAAATAAAATAGAAAACCAAACAAAATAAAAATTATATGAATGATGGCAAAATGTAATAAATTCCAATCACTGCTACTGGCTCTCAAAATCAGCATAATATTTTCAGGAACCAATTTATCAATATTCATCAAAATCCATAACATATGTGTACCTTTTTAGACCTATTAAGTTTATTTTTCAGAATATAATCTAAGCTATGTGGAAAGTTACATGCCTTGCATATGTTTAGTGAAGTATTATTCTAACAAAGTAAATAAAATGGCAAGCTATAAAATGCCAGATACTAATGAGAAGAAATATTGCATATCCCAAATGTTGATTCTGAAGATGATATAATGGATAACCTTGTACTAGAAGATATAAAGGTTGAATGGGAAATTGTACACATTCTGTGATTATAGCAATTATAAAATAACAATGGCATAAGACTAACACAAGGAAATGAAAAAGTTATTTTAGATCAGGATGTTGTGATATTATTCTTGCTTTTCTCAATTTCTAATACTATGAAACATGTTTATTTTAGCTTTATAAAGGAGAAAGTATGTAACAAAACTTGCATATCAGATAATGTGGTTTATGAGTCTCCTGTATTTTGGTAATTGGCTACCTCTTTTTCTTTGCCCTATTTACTGTTTTTAAGATTTATTTATTTATTTTATGTTTTGACTGTGATGGGTCCCTATTTACTGTTTTTTAAAATTAGTTTTCTCCCTTGCTTCAAAACAGCCTTCAAAATCTATAGCCTTACAATGGGAAGACTGATGATCTGGTATTATTGCAAATAAGAAAGAAAAAAGGAATTAAGGAGGGAAGAAAACAAACATTTTTTCTTACCTTTGAATCATTTAGGAGATAGTATTTATTGTAAAGCCTTTGCTCCTTATTTGATCTCACCTCTCCATTTGAGTTGTTATCCTGACAACATTCTTTTTTTAGCATTAATGTTCATGGCGGGTCAGACAGTGGGATGAAGTGGTTGAATTGTTTGCAGTCTGAACATTTATTGTTTTTGTTTTCCCAAAAGCATCTGTTCCAATTACCTTTATTCTGTTTTTCTCTCCTACAATAGAAATATAGCGCCATAGATTTTTCCTTTGTTTCTGCAATAGGAGAAAATGGTATCAGATTTTTATATTTTTATACCAGTTCTTAAATGTAACTTCCACAGATACAACATTTTATTGAGACACGATGCCATCACCATTTTTTAATCCCCTTTTCCCCTCAATACAGAAAATTAAGACTATAAAGTAACTAATTTACCAATATTGAAGAATAGGAAATACATCAGACATTCATGCAATAATTCTGTAATAGTGATACTAAATTGGTCAACTGGACCCATAGCTGAGTCTTAACCTGCCCAAGACCCCTGTCTCATCCAAGGAGGTTCTTTTTCTAATCAGATTCGCTTAGCCAGTAACAAAACTGATGCTGACACTGGAACAGCACAAGCTTTATTCAATGGCCAAAGAATGGAAAAGCAGGAACCTAGCTCCCAGATCAACTTCTCAAGCCAATTTGGGCAGAGAGACCACATATACAGGGTTATAGGAAAAGACCCTAATGCTGGGAAAGATTAAAGGCAGGAGGACAAGGGGAGTAAAGAGGATGTGATGGCTGGATGGCATCACTGCCTCAATGAGCATGAGTCTGAGCAAACTCCAGGAGATAGTGAAGGACGAGAAGCCTGGTGTGCTGCAGTCCATGGGGTCACACAGAGTCAGACATGACTTAGCAACTGAACAACAACAAGGTAAAAGGGAGGGAACTAGAAGGAGAGGGAGGAATATTCATGAGTTATCTGAAAATAGGGATGTGGTTTGTACCCTGAACTGATGCAACTCTCCTTTTCAGTCTTATTTAGGCTTTTCTGGTTGTTGTCATAGCAATTGTCAACTGTCATGGTGCTGGTGGGTGTGTCATTTCGCATGCTTTATAATGAGCATACAACAAGGCTCAAAGTCTACTGGAATTCAAATCCTCCACCATCTTGGATCTAGTTCATTCCAAGGGTTCTCGCAGCTTGCTCCCAAAACCTATATTAAGAGTAATTGGTTTCTATTTGAGGGAGGAGCAGGGAAATAATTCTGGTGCAGTAGCCTTGGTAACTAAAGTTCTGTGAACCACTGATAACCTCCTTTTTCTATAAGAAAAGCATTTTTCTGTTTCATATCTATATAAAATGATAGATGGAGCAATAATAGTGGTAATGTTTTTTTAATAGTACAATGAATGGGAACATGAGAGATCAGCTAAAATTCAGAGTGGTATTAAGAAGACACTTGGGTTCTACTATTGAAGCTGCAGTTCTCTGTGATGCTAGATCAGATACTTCATCTTTGTATATGTCTCATTACCTATTGCTAACATCCCCTATCCAGTTGTAAAAATGTTAGTGAATGAAATTATAGCACTGGCAAATAGATTCTTATACAAATTAGAGAAATAAGCAGGCAATATGAATACTCAGGCAGCAAAATTTTATTTGTTTAATGTTCAAAACTCCAGCATTTTAAGGTGAGATTTTGCAGAGTTAATTTATATTCCCAGAATTCTAGTTGTCTGGAAGTCTAGGATATTGCTTTGTGGCACATAGACACATAAAGTATCTAATCTAGGACTACAAGCATGAAAATGATTAATATTCCTCTAAAAGATTCCAATTAGCTAAGCAACATAATTAATGAACAGTGGTACTGTTAACTTGTGAATTATTAATATCATATTTAGGATAATTTGGAAAAAATGTAAAAAATGAAAATTATTTTTGTCATATTTATAGTATTCTGAGAAAAATTATCATATACCAAGGCAGATGAATTGGATTCAAATAGCTTAACCAATTTAATTGGAAGGAGTCTTAAAAAAATTACAAGATGAGGCTCTAGCTAATTGCTTGAAAAGAATGATGTCATGTCCAGTTCTGTCCTTTAATAGAATCTTTAGCTTAAAGTTTCTTCTTTCATTTGTGACATAGAACACAACTCAAAAAGAAAACTAGTATTGTATGGTGTTTTATTTGAACAATGACTTTGAATTTTCTTTTTATCTTTTAGTAAATATATGCAAGTAACAATATTATTACCAATGTAACTTGATCAATTAGAAGTCAATCAAGATTGAAAGCATGTGAAAATTGTAGCATGCTACAAAGTGCTATCATCAATGTAGAAAAGTATTACCAATAAATAAAATTGGGTATGGATACACAATTTAAAAAGAAGAAATAAAAAGAAGTAAACATATTAAAATGGTCAGTGTTAATAAGAAAAAGTTAAATATGCAACATCATATTTTTCCTAATAAATCTGGAAGCATAAATTGAAAATAATTCAGCAAGTGTGGAAAGAGAAGCTGCTAGTAGATTATAATTCAGCAAATTATTTCTAAAGATTTTAAGACCTGACGGTATCTTTATCTAAAATCTAATTTCAATGTGCAATATTTGCTCTAAGGGAAGTAATTAGAAATATGCTTTTTAAAAAGTTTTTCTTTATGTGTTTATATAGTCATTCTTCACATTTTTTTTTCTTTCTGTGACCAGAATATGAGCATTGCCTGCGTTTTTGTCTCTCTTTAAACATTAAAAGGCCTGTAGGATTTTAAGATACTAAGCAAATGTTCATAATAATAAAATTCTTGTGAGATTATTGATTCTATGAGACAATTTTCCTGGGTAGTGTGAGAGAATAGAAGGGATGTGAGTTTCTCCTCACTCTGAAATCCTCACAAGGATTTCAGAGGGGTCATTGCTTCTCCTCCCCCTCCCCCAACAGTTTAGTAATTTATTTTAAATTGGGGTAATGTCAGGTTCCACAAATAAAATTAAAGAATAGCAATATTTTGTTTGAATATTTTCTTCTGTACACTCAAGGATCTAAAGCACTACAGCATGTGAGGCAGAAGGCTGATCCAGCAGTCACTTATTTTCCTACTGAAACATCGTCTCAATCAGCTTCTCGGTTTTTAACGGGCCAACAGGCACATGTCCTTGTAAGCTTTATTTCATAAAGGACTCCTTTTTGTTGATAACTATAAACTTTTTATCACCTATGTTAAAAGCCATTTCACATTCTGCATCATTTTAAAATGTATTTTTGAAGGGGAATAGTTTCAATGTTTTATTCACTTAGGCCTTTTCTTTTCTTCCTCCTCATTCTTTGAAGAGCAGCTTATATTCACTCGTGAAGAACCTGATTAAACTCTGTAGTCTTCAAAGGAAAAAAAAACACTCTTAAATTTAGTTTATGTAAACAGCTTACAATATGTATTATCTAAATGCATGTAAAACGCTCTTATTTAAAGAAAAGCTAAAGCAAAAATACTGTTATGTGACCATGCAAAACTGTCACTGCCAACAAAGACAACACTAATGAGCATATCCTATGTTGAACTAAGATGTTCTCCAAATTATTCAAAAATGCATCACAGACAACTTGCCTGACTTCTAAATGAGCATAAAAGGCCCTCTAACCTATGCAGATTTCCTTATTATGCATGTAGAAAATGCTAGTTTGTTTTTGCTCACTTTATGTTTAACAGATGCCCTTATGTTGTGCTGTATCCTATGCTTTTTCTGTGGTATCATTTCATTTAGGAACAAAAAGACCACCATGATTTCAATCTGTGTATATTTACTAATATTTCCCTGATATTTGTGTATGTAGGATATTGTGGTGTTTAGATCACTGAGTGTACAGCAGAAAGAATACACTGCTTCTGTTTTGATTTCATTGTGTGTTTTTTTTGATTAGTGTTTTATAAACTTATGAAAGAAAATAGAAAGCATTAAAAAGTGTTTTTTGACATTATGATTTCTGTTAATGTTCACTTCCCATGGGAGAACATGGCATTAGTGTTTTTAATCTTAAGAAAATTTTATAAAGTGTTGTTTCAATCTCTTGTCCTAGCCAATGAAAAAAATAGATGTAATCATTAAACAGTATAACTTTCACTACTTAAATTTAGCTATTATATATGGCTACTTTAATAGGAACATAACAGTATCTACCTCACTTACATTGCAGTTGTGACAGGAATAATACCTACAAGCTTCTTGGGCATTTGCTCCTGCTTGTTGAAATTATTCATGCTAACGGTATCTTCTTGGGATATGAACTTATTTATTTTTTATGAATATTCTTTTTATGGTGAAAGAGGTAGGGAATTATTGAAATTCCAAAAACACAGAAACCTATGAAAAAATGGAATGTAAAATTTTTTATTTGAAGATGAATTCAATCTCTATAATTTAATGGCATATTCTTTTTTGTTTTTCAGTCTGTGTTACTGGTCTTTTGTGCATAAGATAAAACTGTTCCTTGAACAACTGGCTTCTCTGATTGAAGTATTGTTTCTAATCTAAGACTCTAGTATTTGATCTCTACTCTAATTCCATTATAAAGTTCCCTGGTGGCTCACATGGTAAAGAGTCTGCCTACAATGTGGGAGACCCAGCTAGGCTTTCCAGGTGGTACAGTGGTAAAGAACCCACCAGCCAATGCAAAAGATGAGTTCAATTCCTGGGTCAGGAGGATTCATTCCCTGGAGTAGGAAATGGCAATCCACTCCATTATTCTAGCTTGGAAAATTCCATGTACAAGGTCTGGTGGGCTGCAACAGTCCATAGGATTACAAAGAGATATGACTGAGCAACTGAGCATGAACTGATTCCATTAACTCTAATACTAAGTCAACAGATAATAATTGAAGGCTATATTATGCCATCATTTCAGACTCCACCTGTTTAAAAAACAAAGCTATTCTTTATTTCGTGTTCATTTGACTTTGAATTTCTAATTGTTGAAAGTCATTTCTTCAGAGTAATACATGCCTATGATTAAAGTGTCAAAGAATCCTAAAGAGATTAAATTTGTGTGTCTTTCTGCTCTCATCAACCACTTTTTAATATTTTTATGTCATTTATGTTCATATTTCTATTGGGCTATTTTAATGATGCATTTTTATATTGACTAACACTCATATGATAGCTGAGAATTACCATTCTTATACCATATTCCTACTTCTGATCCCTCCATGTTTTCTTTATAATTACATCATAATTTTTGGTTCAATCAACAGTCAATGTTTATATTGCTATGAGACTCTGTCATTCACTGTTATATTTCCTATCTCATGGAACTATTTCCTGTTGATAACAGTTTCTTACAATTTTATTTTTTTTAGTTTTCTTGGTAATATCACTATTTCCCCATGTGTTCTAGTTCAGTTTGGTTCAATTCAGTTCAATCGCTCAGTCGTGTCCAACTCTTTGGGACCCCATGGACTGCAACATGCTAGGCTTCCTTGTCCATCTTCAACTTCCGGGGTTTCCCCAAAGTCTTGTGCATTGAGTCAGTGATGCCAACCAATCATCTCATCCTTTGTTTTCCCCTGCACCTCCTGCCTTCAATCTCTCCTAGCATCAAGGTCTTTTCCAATGAGTCAGCTCTTCCCATCAAGTGGCCAAAGTATTGGAGTTTCAGCTTCAACATCAGTCCTTCCAAAGAACACTCAGGACTGTTCTCCTTTATGATGGACTGATTGGATCTCCTTGCAATCCAAGGGACTCTCAAGAGTCTTCTCCAACATCACAGTTCAAAAGCATCAATTCTTCAGAGCTCAAGTTTCTTTATTGTCCAACTCTCACATCCACATGTGACTACTGGAAAAACCATAGCCTTGACTAGATGGACCTTTGTTGGCAAAGTAATGTCTCTGCTTTGTAATATGCTGTCTAGGTTGGTCATAACTTTCCTTCAAAGGAGTAAACATTTTTTAATTTCATGGCTGCAATCACCATCTGCAGTGATTTTGGAGCCCTAAAAAATAAAGTCAGCCACTGTTTCCAATGTTTCCCCATCTATTTGCCATGAAGATCACTCACCTAGAGCCAGACATCCTGAAATGTGAAGTCAAGTGGGCCTTAGGAAGCATCACTATGAACAAAGCTAGTGGAGATGATGGAATTCCTATTTATCTATTTCAAACACTGAAAGATGATGCTGTAAAAGTGATGCATTCAATATGCCAGCAAATTTGGAAAACCCAGTGGTGGCCACAGGACTGGAAAAGGTCAGTTTTCATTCCAATCCTAAAGAAAGGTGATGCTAAAGAATGCTCGAACTACCACACAATTACACTCATCTTGCACGCTAGTAAAGTAATGCTCAAAATTCTCCAAGCCAGGCTTCAGCAATACGTGAACCATGAATTTCCAGATGTTCAGGCTGGATTTAGAAAAGGCAGAGGAACCAGAGATCAAATTGCCAGCATCTGCTGGGTCATTCAAAAAGCAAGAGAGTTCCAGAAAAACATCTATTTCTGCTTTATTGACTATGCCAAAGCCTTTGACTGTGTGGATCACAACAAACTGTGGAAAATTCTTAAAGAGATGAGCCTACCAGACCACCTGACCTGTCTCTTGAGAAACCTGTATGCAGATCAGGAAGCAACAGTCAGAACTGGACGTGGAACAACAGACTGGTTCCAAATTGTAAGAGGAGTATGTCGAGGCTGTATATTGTCTTATATATTGTCTTAAATTGTCTTACTGCATAAATAAGGATGCTTATATAACTTATATGCAGAGTACATCATAAGAAACGCTGGGCTGGATGAAAAACAAGCTGCAATCAAGACTGATGAGAGAAATACCAATATCCTCAGATATGCAGAAGACACCAACCTTATGGCAAAAAGTGAAGAACTAAAAAGCCTCTTGATGAGAATGAAAGAGGGGAGTGAAAAAGTTGGCTTAAACCTCAACATTCAGAAAACTAAGATCATGGCATCTGGTTCCATTACTTCATGGCAAATAGATGGGGAAACATTGGAAACAGTGGCTGACTTTATTTTTTTGGGCTCCAAAGTCACTGTAGATGGTAACTGCAGCCATGGAATTAAAAAATGTTTACTCCTTGGAAGGAAAGTTATGACCAACCTAGACAGCATATTGCAAAGTAGAGACATTACTTTGCCAACAAAGGTCCATCTAGTTAAGGCTATGGTTTTTCCAGTAGTCACATATGGATGTGAGAGTTGGACAATAAAGAAACTTGAGCTCTGAAGAATTGATGCTTTTGAACTGTGATGTTGGAGAAGACTCTTGAGAGTCCCTCAGACTGGAAGGAGATCCAACCAGTCCATCCTAAAGGAGATTATTCCTGGGGATTCATTGGATGAACTGATGTTGAAGCTGAAACTCCAATACTTTTGCCCCCTCATGGGAAGAATTGACCCATTGGAAAAGACCCTGATGCTGGGAAGGATTGGGGACAGGAGGAGAAGGGGACAACAGGGGATGAGATGGCTGAATGGCATCACCAACTCGATGGACGTGAATTTGGGTAAACTCCGGGAGCTGGTGATGGACAGAGAGGCCTGGCATGCTGCGATTCAAAGAGTTGGACATGACTGAGTGACTGAACTGAACTGAACTGATGGGACCAGATGTGATGATGTTAGTTTTCTGAATGTTGAGTTTTAAGCCAACTTTTTCACTCTCCTCTTTCACTCTCATCAAGAGGCTCTTTAGTTCTTCTTCGCTTTCTGACATAAGGGTGGTGTCATCTGCATATCTGAGGTTATTGATATTTCTCCCAGCAATCTTGATTGCAGCTTGTCTTTCATCCAGCCCAGTGTTTCTCATGATGTACTCTGCATACAAGTTAAATAAGCAGGATGACAATATACAGCCTTTACATACTCCTTTTCCTATTTGGAACCAGTCTGTTGTTCCATGTCCAGTTCTAACTGTTGCTTCTTGACCTGAATACAGATTTCTCAGAGGCAGATCAGGTTGTCTTGTATTCCTATGACTTTCAGAATTTTCCACAGTTTATAGTGATCCACACAGTCAAAGGCTTTGGCATAGTCAATAAAGCAAAAATAGATGTTTTTCTGGAACGCCCTTGCTTTTTTGATGAATCAGCAGATGTTGGCAATTTGATCTCTGGTTCCTCTGCCTTTTCTAAAACCAGATTGAACATTTGGAAGTTCACGCTTCTCATATTGCTCAAGCCTGGCTTGGAGAATTTTGATCATTACTATACTAGTGTGTGAGATGAGTGCAATTGTGTGGTAGTTTGAGTATCTCTAGTATCTCTAGTCTTTCCCATTCTATTATTTTTCTCTATTTCTTTGCCCTGATCACTCAGGAAGGCTTTCTTATCTCTTCTTGCTATTCTTTGGAACTCTGCATTCAAATAGGTATATATCTCCTTTTCTTCTTTGCTTTTTGCTTCTCTTCTTTTCACAAAATCACAGCTATTTGTAAGGCCTCCCTAGACAGCCACTTTACTTTTTTGCATTTCTTTTTATTGAGAATGATCTTGATTCCTGTCTCCTGTACAATGTCATGAACCTCTATCCATATTTCATCAGACATTCTGTCTATCATATCTAGTCCCTTCATTCTATTTCTCACTTCTACTGTATAATCTTAAGGGGTTTGATTTAGGTCATACCTGAATGATCTAGTAGTTTTCCCTAGTTTCTTCAATTTGAGTCTGAATTTGGCAATAAAGAGTTCATGACCTGAACCAAAGTCAGCTCCTGGTCTTGTTTTCCCTGATTGTATAGAGCTTCTCCCTTTGGCTGCAAAGAAAATAATCAGTCTGATTTCAGTGGTAACCATCTGGTGATGTCCATGTGTAGAGCCTTCTCTTGTGTTGTTGGAAGTGGTTGTTTGCTATGACCCATGCATCTTCTTGGCAAAACTCAGTTAGCCTTTGCCCTGCTTCATTCTGTACACCAAGGCCAAATTATGTCAAATACCTGGAAAATATGCAAGGACATCAGTCTTGATTTTTACCTGAAATTCCTTCCTTGTTTCCTTCTCTTCTTTTCTTCCCTTTTTCTCCTCTTCCTCTCTCTTTCCTGTCCTTCTTTTTCCTCCTCTTTTATTTCTTGGAGTACTTCTTTCTGCCAGTCAAAATTCGTTGTTTTTCTGGGTTACAAACCAATATATGCCCTTGACAGCTCTTTGGTTTTCATGTAGATCAACCATAGTACATTTTCTAGTCATTTCCTAAGAAAAGTCATCATAATATATAAATTGTTTTACCTTGAATGTCTGAAAATGACCTTCATTCTGCTCTCACATATGATTAATAATTGAGAAATAATTTTCCATCAGTATTTTGAAACCCTCTCCTCATTGATCCTTGGCTCCCATAAGTTGTTACTAAAATGTATGAATCTTACTCCAGCCTCATATTCCTACCTATGTTCCTCTCAGAATTTCTGTATTACAAATTCCCTCACTTTTAATTAGAATTTCCTGTCTCTGCTTGAAAATGGCTCTGTTTTCCCTCCTGAACTATTTATCATTCTTCCAAGTGTTCTGTTTCAAAAATTTTTTTTAATATGTTTATCATAATGAGTAGACAGTCTTCACTGTTTGATTATTGACTACTGACAGTTTTAAACATTGTTCCTTCCTGTACCTCTTGTATCCTATATCTCAGCAAACTGAAAGTAGGCCGGGGTGCTTGCTTCCTCTTCTGGTACCAACAGAAGAGTCAGACCTCCCAAGTCTCTGCCCACGTGTGACAACTCTGCATCTGTTTCCACACCCTAAGCCCAGTGAAAACCTAGGTCAGTATCCTTTCCTTGCTCTCTCAGTCCATTTCAGACCTGCTTGAGAGGCCTACCCGGATCTCCCCAGAGAATTTAGTTATGTAAGTAATAAATCTTCTCATTCCTTCTTTGTGTGTATGTAGTGTCTTCAGTTTCAACATCCAGACCAAACTTTGGGTAGGGAACCTCCCCCTTTTGCTAAATGACCATGGCATTTACTATTGTCTTCTGTTCCATTCTCTTTGTCCTTGTATGTTGTTAACTTTTAAATTCTTCACTGCATTTTAGTGATAATGGTGCAGAGAAATCTCACCATCATTTCCTTTAGCATCCAAACTTAATCCTTAAAATCATACTTGACTCTTAATTATCCTTTTCTGCCATATCCAAACTTTGTTGGGTTTTTCTTTCTTAGTGTCTCTATGGTGGTAACTCACTTCTTCACTGACACTGTAAATATCCTAATTTGTTTGTTTATTAACACGGTTTAAAACTGGAATTCTTTCTGCCTCAGCTTTAGCTGAGGTCCAAAGGCTAAAAACAAACCTATAGGTGGTATCTTCTCTCATATTCTTAAGTGCGTTACAAGCACAAATATGCAGAAATTTCATATCGGAGATGGTTCAAAAGCTAGTTTTAGTCATACAGACTATGTTAAAGGCTGATTTTGGAGTGGTGGTTCTGGATCAATTTAAATTGACCCCATCCAAGTGGGCTTCTTGCAGCAGCCCTGAGGTCTGAATGGAGGGGGCCCTGTAGAGTGCTGCAGGATGCAGGTGCTAGGGAGGGCCGTAGCAGGTGGCTGATGGAATGGCTTTGTCCTCATTTAGGGAGTTGCAGTTAGTTGTACTCAGTAGGAGGGTCTTTGAGAAACCTATGAAAGCACAACATGATATAAATAGTCAGTTTTGAATACCTGCCAGAATACACTAACTTTAGAATATGACTATTCTAGCAAGTAAAACCATCTCTATACCTTATGTCTCTTCCAGCTGGCCAGTTTCACTACCTGTGGCTCCTATATGCTGGTTCATCCACACAAGGACCACATTCAGTTCACAGGAAATACACAGCTCTGCAGAGCCTCCAGTAGGGTAGTGGCTTGATCTGACAGTGGTCACTTCTGTGAATTTTACTGCTTCTGAGGTGGTCCAGTCTGAGCCTTTCATTTTCATTTCTCTCCAACACTGGATTGAAAATGAGTCCCTCTGCCCTGTGAAGCTCCATGAGATACATATCAAGCTGTCAGAGTGATGACATGTAAACCCTCTTCCTTGGCATAAGGTATGAGACAACAGCTCTCTCCCTATGCTGGAGGAGAGTGAATGCTTAAGCACATCAAATTATTTCCCAAAATAACTCCCTCGCTTGGTGCCTATATGTCTTTCTGCTGAGGTACCCGTGCCTCTGTTAGGAAGCTTTTCTTTACTGGGTATGGTTTTAAATGACCCTTAAGCCACTTCTTTAGGGCTTCCTAAGAGGCTCAGTGGTAAAGAATCTACCTGCGATGTAGGAAACTTTCAGGAGACACAGGTTCAAGTCCTGAATCAGGAAGATTCCCTGGAGGGGGAAATGGCAACCTACTCCAGTATTCTTGCCTGGAAAATCCTACGGACAGAGAAGCCTGTAGGCTACAGTCCGTGATGTCATAAGGAGTTGGATAGGACTGAGAGCATATGCAGGTCACTTCTTCAAAGCAACCATTTTATACTTTTGAGATAAATGTTAGGCTGATGATCATGATACTGGTTTTCTTAGATACCAGTTTGGCTTTTTTTGCCTAATAGTCTGCTCTTTCATTTGAAAACCTGGGGGATACTTGCTACATCTTCAGCCTTTAGGATTTAATTGAAACTAATTAGAAACAGTCCAATTTTTAACAATGTGTTGCATTTTTAATTGATTGATTTATCTATTTTCTAACTTTAAGCTTAGAAACAAATTAATACAAGCTAAAAATGATGAGAATGAGGGGAAAAAATCCAGTAGAGATAGAAAACTTGAACTATAAATGAGGCTAATACAGAAATCTATTCCATAAAAATATTTATAGTCATGATAGATGAGCCAAATGTAGTTCTGCATCTTACTATAGTTAAGACTGTGGCATTTATTTTACTTATTAAACTTTCTGTCTCCTTTAAATAAACTACAAACTCCATAATTGCAGGTCTCTGTTCTTGTTTTTGTGTTTTTACTCTTTTTTTGTTTGTTTGTTTGTTTTCCTCTGGTATTAGTCCCAGCTTCTGAAACTGTATGATAAATGGCATATGCCCAAAGACTGTTGAATGAAAGAATGAATAAATAAATGTGTTTATAAGAAGCTTTTCCTTTGCAGTTGAAATACATATAATAATACTTTATTGTTGTTATTTCAACTGTATTGAGGTAAAGTGTGTGTTAATCACTCAGACTCTTCTGCGACCCCATAGACAGTAGCCCACCAGGCTCCTCTGTCCATGGAATTCTCCAGGCAAGAATACTGGAGTGAGTTGCCATTCCCTTCTCCAGGGGATTTTTCTGATCTAGGGATCAAACTCACGTCTCCTATCTTGGAGGCAGATGCTTTACCAATTGAGCCACCAAGGATTTATATAAAATATATTTCACTAATTTGAAGTGTACAACTTCATGTGTTTTAACAGTTGTGTATAATTGTATAGCCACCGGTTTGGGGGGGCAATGGCAACACATTCCAGTACTCTTGCCTGGAAAATCCCATGGATGAAGGAGCCTGTTAGGCTGCAGTCCATGGGGTCGCCAAGAGTCAGACACGACTGAGCGACTTCACTTTCACTTTTCACTTTCATGCATTGGAGAAGGAAATGGCAACCCACTCCAGTGTTCTTCCCTGGAGAATCCCAGGGACAGGGGAGCCTGGTGGGCTGCCGTCAGTGGGGTCGCACAGAGTCAGACACTACTGAAGCGACTTAGCAGAAGCAGCAGCAGCATCACAATTGTGATATAGAGTATTTCTGTGACCTCAAAAGAGTGCCCTTGTCCCCTCTGAAGTCATCTCCTAACCAATGTCCCTTGCCTGAACTTGATTCTTGTAGTTTTCCATTGACTTTAATCCTAGACCACGGTGGTATTAAGAGATGCCCCACGGGATTTCCTGTATTCCAGTCTTCCTTACCTCAAATGTGTAGTAGCAGCCAAATTTCCCCTTGATGATCAGGATTAATCATCCAAAGCAGTATGGTAGCTCTCTTCTCTGCCTATTGATTAAAAAGCATTAGGCACTCAGATGACCTTCTTAACTTCCAGTTCAGGGGAATCACTATTGTGTCTCATGGTAGAAGCATTCCTTCTTTTGCAGCTAATATACCTGGACCAGCAGAGCCTATGGTTGTGGGAAAAGGAAGCAAAAATTTTGCCATTGGCTCATGAGGGCTAAAAGTGAGTAGTAACACTGACTTTTACATCCCCTTGATTCTTGGATACCTAATTCTTGACTATGATACTGTTTAGAGCATATACAGCACCCTGGAGGACATTTTTCCAGCCCCACATGGTATTGCCACCTAGTTGGCTCTGTAATTGAGTCTTTCTTTTTTTTTTTTACTATAAAGTGAGTTCCCTGATCAGAAGCACTGCTATGTGGAATACCATGTTGGTGGATAAAGCATTCTGCTAGTCCATGAGTAATATTTTTGACAAAAGCAGGGCACACAAAGAAGGCGAAACCATATCTAAAGTATCTATTTAAATAATAAAAAAAAGAATTACTGCTTGCATGACAAAAGCAATCCAGTATAGTCAACCTACCACCGGGTAGCTGTCTGATCTCTCTGCAGAATGCTGTATCAGGGACTCGGTGTTGATCTCAGATACTGGCAGACTGAGCATCTGGTAATGGTTGTAGCCAGGTCAGCTTGTTAAGTAGAAGTTCTTGTTATTTAACCCATAGATTACCTCCATCCCTGCCAACAGGACCACTTTATTCATGAGTCCATCAAGAAATGACAGGAGTGACTGGGGAAAGAAGCTGACTGGTATCCCAAGATTGATTATTAAATTTATTACTAAAATCTTCTCATGATGTCACCTTTTCATGTGGGATACAACCATCTTCATATCCTTTGCCAGTTCACAAAATTCTGTCTACATACCTCTTCCTTAGACTTCCTTGTCTTAAATTTGTCAATTACATTTCTTCCAAGTCTCTTACCAGATGTCAAATCATTTTCCACAGCTCATGAATCATTATATATGCTCTTATCTGACTGTTTCCCCTTTCAGGCAAACTGATCAGCTAGATACACTACTACAAATTCTGTCCACTAGAATAATTTCCATCTACTTCTGTCCTTTAGAGATGTCCCAGAAAGGGGCTGCAATCCTACAGCTGCCCACTTTCAGGTCATGTCTGTGTATTGTGCAGAACCATCTGTTAACTAGTTCTTATTTTTTTCTTTCTCAGTCATCTGGTCCTAGGAAACTCTCTTTTAGAAGCTCTCCTCCTAAACTTTCTCTTTCAGGTGTTTCATTAACCTAAATAGAATAGTTCTTATCACAACAAAATGCTTTATTTTGTACTTAATTTTCAAGTGCATTTCTAGGCAAATTAAATTATATCATTGATAAATAATAAACCTTAGTGCTAGGTCAGTTTAACTAACACTATTAACATTTTGGGAGATAATTCTTGCTGTTGGAAGATCCCTGTTTAGTTTCATTCTTTCTCTGTACTCACTAGATTCCTAAAATATCCCTTCTAGTGTGATGACCAGTTATGTCCCCAGGCATTGCCACATATCTCCTCTGGGGCTGAACCATCCTAATAGAGAAACACAGAACTGGAACTGTGCATTGTCTTATTATTATGCACACTTTTGAATATAAGATGCATATTTCTTACCTTCTTAAACTGAAATGTTGAAAGGCAAAAGCAAAAAGCTAGGTTTTACAATGCCTCTTTATCTTTTAAAAGATACAATTCATCTTTCTTTTCACACTTAGACATTTAAATCAGTTCTTTTGGTATGACAGAAAAACACAATCTGTAATCATGTGCTTTGAATTCTCAGTTATAAAACCAGGATGTGGTAGAATAAGTCATACCTTTAGCACTTGTCGTGCTATCAGTGATTTATTATATAAGGGTTTCTATCTTTTGACTCAGATTTAGAGGATGCAATAGAAATACAAAACGTATACTGCATTGTGATTACTTAGTTGCCAATTTATGTCCATTGGACTGAAAACTTGTTAGGGACAAAGACAAAAAAAGCAAACCAAAAAGCCCTGTACTTTATACATCTTTGTTTCTAGAGATTAAAACTTGCCTTCTTTGTAACCAATATTAAATGTCAGTAAATGTCCTTAAATAATAAAAAATTAAGGGCATAAATTTTAATATATTGATTTTTCTTATCCACTAGTTAACTAAAAACACTACTCACTTAGTGATACTGACAGTGATTTAGTTATGTAAATATAAATCCTATATTTCAGTAAGATTTAATAAAATATGGAAACTATCATACATGTGAGCTCAATTAGACTGTCGGCTAACTGAAATATTGTCCATCTCTATTTTTAAATGGCTAGTTTGTGATTGTGAAACATTTTTCATGATTTTATCCTCAAGCAATTTTGTAACACAAACTAGAACAATTCTTAGACTTTAGTGAATATAATTATCATTGGGAGAGTTACAGTGTAATGTTATTTGATACTTCAGTATGTGCAAATGTAAGCAAATTTGTAAAGTACATTTTAGATTTCCAAGATAATTTTTAACATCTTTTCTCCTTTTCCTTGCTGTGTTGACCTTTGTTCCATCCATAATTTTATCAATCTTTGTTCCATTCATAATTTTATCACATTGCATCCTTGTTTGTTGAGGCCTTCTCATCCCTATCCTTCCTTTTCTATACACCTGCCCCTGGGTGCTTTTTATTCCATTTGTATTACACAAATTTCATAACTTATATTCCTTCTTCAAATCCAATGACTTTTAAAATATCCAAACAAAAGTTTTAGAAGAAATATAATACAAGTAGAGATATGCTTGTTGAGGTCCTGAGACACATTGTGGAACTTTTCAGTTCCCACGAAGCAGCAATTAAAAATTACTTCTCTGAGATACCACATTTAATTATTTCTAACTAGTTGACTTTAGAGAAAGACTGTCACAATGTCATTTGCATTAGGTTGTCATAAATGCTCAATTTTGCATATATTATTTCCTGTGATATATACTTTTGAATAGAAAAATATTTTTATTAAAATATAGTTAATTTATAATGTTGTGTTAATTTCTACTATACAGCAATGTTATTCAGTTATACATTTCTCTACATTATATGTTAATCTTCCTTTCCATTGTGGTGTATCATAGGATACTGAATATAATTCTCTTTGATACAGTGGGACCTTGTTGCTTATCCATCCGATATGTAACAGCTTTCATCTGCTAACCCCAACCTCTTATTCTCTTTCCCAGTGCCCTCCCCACTGGCAACCACAAGTCTGTTCTCTATGTCTGTTAGTCTGTTTCTACTTTGTAAATATGTTCATTTGTGTCATATTTCAGATTCCACATGTAAGTGTTATCATATGATATTTGTATTGCTCTCTCTGACTTACTTTATTTAGAATGATAATCTGTAGTTGCATACATTTTGCTAAAATTGTATTATTTCATTCTTTTTTTACAGCTGATTAGTATTCCATTGTATATATGAACTCCATCTTCTTGATTTATCAGTGGACATTTAGGTCATTTCCATGTCTTGGCTATTGTAACTAATGCTGCTAAAAACAAAGGGTGGATATATCTTTTTGAATTAGTTTTGTCTGGATATACGCCCAGGAGTGGGATTGCTGGATCATTGCTGCTGCTGCTGCTTGGTAACTTCAGTTCAATTCAGTTCATTTCAGTCGCTCAGTTGTGTCCGACTCCTTGCGATCCCATGAATCGCAGAACACCAGGCCTCCCTGTCCATCACCAACTCCCGGAGTCTACCCAAACCCATGTCCATCAGGTCGGTGATGACATCCATCCATCTCATCTTCTGTCGTCCCCTTCTCCTCCTGCCCCCAATCCTTCCCAGCATTAGGGTCTTTTCCAATGATTAGTAACTTCAGTCATGTACAATTCTGTGTGAACCCAGGGACTGTAGCTTACCAGGCTCCTCTGTCCATGGGGATTCTTGTGATCACCATGGGCTCTCATCTGCCAGGCTCCTCTGTTCATGGGATTTCCCAGGCAAGAACACTGGAGTGGGTTGCCATGCCCTCCTCCAGGGGATCTTCCCAACCCAAGGATCAAACCCAGGTCTTCCACACGGCAGGTGGATTCTTTACTGTATGCGTCACCAGGGAAGCCCAAGAATCCTGAATTGGGTAGCCTAGCCTTCTCCAGCTGGATCAGATGATAATTCTATTTTTAGCTTTCTAATGAACCTTCATACTGTTTTCCATAGTGGCTGTATCAACTTACATTCCCATCAACAGTGTAGGAGGGTTCCTTTTTCTTCACACCCTCTCCAGCACTTATTATTTGTAAAATTTTTAATGGTGATTCTGACTCATGTGAGGTAGTACCTCATTGTAGTTTTGACTTGCATTTCCCTAATTAGTGATATTGAGCATCTTTTCATGAGTGATTCTGACTCATGTGAGGTAGTACCTCATTGTAGTTTTGACTTGCATTTCCCTAACTAGTGATATTGAGCATCTTTTCATGAACTTAATTGGCCATTTGTATTTTTTCCTTGGAGAAAAATCAAGATAGTTCTTCTGCCCATTTTTAATTTTGCACTAGATTTGAATATTTATGGTGGAATTTAAGACATCAATAAGTCTTTAAATAGAGTAGAAAAAATATTCAGCTAAGGGCTTTTAGAGTTCCTTACAATACTTCACAAGTTAACACTCATTCTGCTTTTTCATAAGAGCAATCTGAGTCATATGTAAATTACAGTAAATAATATTAGGGAACAGGAAATTAAGAAGAGCAAAAGTCATGCTAAATATTTTGTTTCAAATTTCTACCTAATTTCCAACTCAAACTTTCACAGTATATACAACTTCCCAGTATTTACTTACCTTTTGAATTTCTAAAATTACTGTTTCAGAGAAGAAGAGGATGATTGATTAAAAATAACATTACTTCCCAACTCACTGATAAGTTAAAGGATTGAGAGACATTGACTGGACTTGTGGTAGTGGACAAATGGGAAGTCATATTATTTAAAAACTATGAAATTTTGTAATACTTATTAGAACAAGACCTACTAGCAAGCAAAGAGGCAAAATTTTAATTTCAAATGATGCACTGTAAGAAAACTACAGTGTGAAAAATTGCTTCTTCATATAAAAAATAATGGTGATGATTTTAATTTTTGATTATTATCAAGATATCTGTTACAAAGCATTACTATCTTCTGGTAAAATGGCTAGATTCTGAGGTGATAATTAACTTGTGTAATTCTAAAAATAGGAAATATTCTTTATATATGTACATATATATTATATATGCCTTATATATATACATAATAAACATTATATACTATCATTACAGGGACCTAACAGACATTCAGTTCAGTTCAGTTGCTCAGTCTTGTCTGACTCTTTGCGACCCCATGAACTACAGCACGCCAGGCCTCCCTGTCCATCACCAACTCCTGGAGTACACCCAAACCCATGTCCATCGAGTTGGTGATGCCAGCCAGCCATCTCACCCTTTGTTGTCCCCTTCTCCTCCTGCCCCCAATCCTTCCCAGCATCAGGGTCTTTTCCAATGAGTCAACTCTTCCTATGAGGTGGCCAAAGTATTGGAGTTTCAGCTTCAACATCAGTTCTTCCAAAGAACACCCAGGACTGATCTCCTTTAGGATGGACTGGTTGGATCTCCTTGCAGTCCAAGGGACTCTCAAGAGTCTTCTCCAACACCACAGTTCAAAAGCATCAATTTTTCGGTGCTCAGCCTTTTTCACTGTCCAACTCTCACATCTATACCTGACTACTGGAAAAACCATAGCCTTGACTAGATGGACCTTTGTTGGCAAAGTAATGTCTCTGCTTTTCAATATGCTATCCAGGTTGGCCATAACTTTCCTTCCAAGGAGCAAGCGTCTTTTGATTTCATGGTTACAATCACCATCTACAGTGATTTTGGAGCCCCCCTCAAAATAAATTCTGACACTGTTTCCACTGTTTCCCCATCTATTTGCCATAAAGTGATGGGACCAGATGCCATGATATTAGTTTTCTTAATGTTGAGCCTTAAGCCAACTTTTTCACTCTCCTTTTTCACTTTCATCAAGAGGCTTTTTAGTTCTTCACCTTCTGCCATAAGGGTGTGGTCGTCTGCATATCTGAGGTTATTGGTATTTCTCCCAGCAATCTTAATTCCAGCTTGTGCTTCTTCCAGCTCAGCGTTTCTCATGATGTACTCTGCATAGAAGTTAAATAAGCAGAGTGACAATATACAGCCTTAATGTACTCCTTTTCCTATTTGAAACCAGTCTGTTCCACGTTCAGTTCTAACTGTTGCTTCCTGACCTGCATACAGGTTTGTCAAGAGACAGGTCAGATGGTCTGATATTCCCATCTCTTTCAGAATTTTCCACAGTTTATTGTGATCTACACAGTCAAAGGCTTTGGCATAGTCAATGAAGCAGAAATAGATGTTTTTCTGAAACTCTCTTGCTTTTTCGCTAATCCAGCGGATATTGGCAATTTGATCTCTGGTTCCTCTGCCTTTTCTAAAACCAGCAGTTTCACAGTTTCATGTATTGCTGAAGCCTGACTTGGATAATTTTGAGCATTACTTTACTAGTATGTGAGATGAGTGCAATTTTGCAGTAGTTTGAGCATTCTTTGGCATTGCCTTTCTTTTGGAAAGCATTGTAAACTAACCTTTTCCAGTCCTGTGGCCATTGCTGAGTTTTCCAAATTTGCTGGCATATTGAGTGCAGCATTTCACAGCATCATCTTTGAGGATTTGAAATAGCTCAACTGGAATTCCATCACCTCCACTAGCTTTGTTTGTAGTGATGCTTTCTAAGACCCACTTGACTTCACCTTCCAGGATGTCTGGCTCTAGCTGAGTGTGAGTCATCACACCATTGTGATTATCTGAGTCGTGAATATCTTTTTTGTACAATTCTTCTGTGTATTCTTGCCGCCTTTTCTTAACAGACATTATACACAGTAAATACCACATTTCGTATATATACCTCAAAGAAGTATACATTAGATTTTTTTTCTGAGTAGATCAGTAACATTTTAGAAGTAGAATCAATACCCAATTTCATTAGTGAAATACCCAATTTCATTAAGGACAGGGAAGCCTGGCATGCTGCACTCTATGGTATCACAAAGGGTCAGACACAACTTAGTGACTGGACAACAACAACAACTTATTGTATAGCATATGACATCAAGATCCAGAAAGGTAAAATGATTGTGGAAGGTCAAATAACTGGCTAGTGGAAGAGCTGGAATGAGAGCCCCAGGTCCACAAACTCCGAGCCCCAAGTTTGTTCTTTATTTCCACATGCTGAACAAAATGTTATTGGTTATACATAGATTACGTCTACATTTGGATAAGGTTGGGTTCATTCTGAATTGAAAGAAGATTTCTCAATTAAGCTTCCTGATTTAATTTTGGATACATAAATGCTGATGTGAATTTGGACACATTCCTGGCTTCAGACAAATTCATAAACCCAGTGGAACCAGGGCTTTAATAAAGAGAATAAATAGAACTTTTGAAATGCTAAACAATGAAATTGAACTGAAGGAATTCACCCAGTTCTTTTTCTTTTTACTATATAACTTTGAACTGACTTGAAATCCCCTGGAGAGCTAACTTCAGCAGATGAGTTCAGTGGGATATAAAACCCCCAACTTCGTAGCAATGTGAACTGTAACACTTCACTACCTCAAAAAGTTTCTTGATCAGTATTTTTAAAATCTCACATCTTCTTTTTCTATCCATGACATTTTCATTTTTAGATATGGTTTTGTTTATACATTAAGGCAAATACCTAAACAAACAAACCAAAGAATAAAGAGAGTCTATTGGAAATTTAGCCATATCTTTAGCTATTTAAGAGAAAAACTAAGGATTGCCTTTGACTTTTTAAAGGGGCAAATAGCTTACACAAAAGAAAAAGTAAATAACCTGATCTATATATAGTCTAGAGATTTTTGTTTCATTAACATTATAATATGAAGATTGTATTGTGTTTACTAGTTGCTCAGTTGTGTCCAATTTTTCCAATCCCATGAACTGTAGCCCCCCAGGCTCATCTGTTCATGGAATTCTCCAGGCAAGAATACTGGAGTGAGTAGCCATTCTCTTCTCCAAGGGATCTTCTCTTGGGATCAAACCCAGATCTCCTGCATTGTGGGTGGATTCTTTACCATCTGAGCCACTAGCGAAGCTCAAGTCCGTGTAAAGAGAACTTACCCCAAGTCTGGGTAAAAACCCACCTGTCAGTGCAGGAGACAAGAGATGCAGGTTCAATCCCTGGGTCAAGAAGATCCCCTGGAGGAAGGCATGGCAACTCACTTCAGTTTTCTGGCCTGCAGAATCCCATGGACAGAGGAGCCTTGTGGGCTATGGTCCAGAGAGTCACAAAAAATCAGACACAACTAAAGGGACTTAGCACACATGCATGCAATAGTTAACTAAGATACTGTAGAGCCTAAATGACTCCATCTTAAAAAAGGAGCCACCATCTTGTAATAAAGGGCAACACCCAAGTTCCTGCAAAAAACCACGGAATAGTCCAGCCCTCACCCCATGTCACCACCCTAGACACGACCAATCACCGCGTGTGGGGAAGCGCCAAAAATACACCAGTCAGGGGGCTGTTTGTGGTTAAATACACCTATCAGGAACTAATGTGTGAAAAGTCCACTAATCGCTGTTTTACAAGTTTCAAAAACCCCTCACCCCTCCCCACAAACTATCTGCTGTTACTCAGGGCTCTCCTACCTAAGCCGCTACGTCGGTGCAGGTGGAAACCCCTGCTCGAGCTTGAATAAAAGACCCTCGTGTGTTTACAGCGGAATCAGCTCCTGAGGTGGTCTTTGGGGGATCTGTAATCATGGGCACAACAATACCTATTTTGAAAGATGCAGAGAACACTATAAATCACTATGGAAATCACTTTTAGACTTCTTGTTTAAGTCAGATACACTTGGCAGATGAAAGATGGCATCTCTGAATTTAAGGCTAAAATGGACATTTCACTACTGCTTTTTGCTTGTAAGAATTTTTCCTTGAAAATTCTTCTCAACTTAACTCCCTCTGACTTGCTACCTCATTTCTACCTCGGCTACTCCCTACTCTCCTCAACATTCCGATTCAACCTCTTTACTCTTCGTGTTAGCATAATATTACTCCTATCTCTAGAGAATGTCAAAGCCACCTGCTGAAGACTCTCAGGGCACTATTTCCACCTCACAATCTGTTTACTTTCCTCCTGTGAGTTATTTTTTTTTCCCCCCTTATCTCTAAGGAAGAGTACTCCTCCTTTCTAAACCTAATTCATCCACATTTCCTGCCACCTCCTTAAGGAATTTCCTTCACTAAGTATGTATTCCTATATATTCATGTGCAATATCTTCTCTTGAATTTTTTTCCCCTGAGCAAACAAACGTGCTAATTATTTAAATCATTATCCTACTTCTCTTTTTCCCTCCATCATCAAAATGAATAATAACAGAAAATTTTAGTCACTGCTTAATCACTCATTGATTAATAACTATTTTATACTTAAAATTTTATGTCTCTCTCATTTATACCATGCACTTTTATAAAACCAAATATTCATTTTGTTTGGACAGACTCTAAATAGGTATATCTAGACTTTGTCTCTTGTTATTGGTTGCAAGGAAGAGATAGCCATTGAACTGGATTTAGGCCAAAAAAGCAATTTAATGTAAGAACATTGGGTCAGACAAAAGAAAGACTATGACTAAGAACAAGATTCAGAAATCAAGTAGGAAAGAGGGATTTTAACTTAATAATAAAAGAGAACTAACCCAATTAAAAAAATGGGCAAATAATTGGAAAAGACATCTCTCCAAAAATATATATGAATAATCATAACCAAATGAACAGATTTTCAACATCATCGGTCATTAGAAATGTAAGGCAATACCCCAGAGAAACTTTATACACTCTAGAATAGCTATGGATAGAGAACCCCATGGACAGAGAAGCCTGGTGGGCTACAGAACATGGGGTCGCAAGAGTCAGACAGGATTTAGCAACTAAACAACCAGGATAGTGGAAATAAAAATGATACATAATAACAAGTGCTAGTAAGGATGTGTTGAAATTGGAATGTTCATACACTGTTAGTAAGAATGTAAAATGGTACAACTACTATGGAAAATAGTTTGATAGTTCCTCAAAATGTTAAACATTGAATTACAATGTTTTCATTTAGTCGCCATGTCCTATATGATTCTTTTGTGACCCTGTGGACTGTAGCCCACCAGGCTCTGTCCATGGTGTTTCCCAGACAAGAATACTGGAGTGAGCTGCCAATTCCTTCTCCAGGGTGTCTTCCCAACCCAGGGAATGAACCTGCATATCCTGCATTGGCAGGTGGATTCTTGACCCCTGAGTCACCCAGGAATCTTGGAGTCACAATATGTCCTAGCAGTTTCAGGTTTTGATATATATATATACACACACACACATATATGTGTGTGTATATCCAAATGAAATGAAACAATATGTTGACACCAAAGTGTATGCACAAATACTAATAGCCACAGTATTCATAGTATCCGAAAAGTAGAAACAATCCAAATATCTATTAACTTATAAATGAATAAACAAAATGTGGTAAATCCATAAAACTGTTTAGCAGTAAGAAGGAATGAAGTAGTGACATGTGCTGCAATATGGCTGAACTTTAAAAATACTATGCTACATGAAACCAGCTGCTCATGTGACTACAAATTTTGTTTTTTCATTTATATGAATGTCCACAATAGGAAAACTTCTAGAGACAGAAAGAAGATAAGTTGTTGCTTGAAGGGAGGTGGGTTGATTGCGAATGGGTACAAGGTTTCATTTGGAGTGATGAAAATGTTCTGAACTTAGATCATGGTGTTTATAAAGCTTGAATATACTAAACCCCACTGAGCTGCATACTTTAAAATGAGTCAATGTCTATATTGTGTGCACTGTATCTCCATAAAGCTGTTTGTAAAAAGTTAACCAGGGACCATGGAGAGTCAGCCAGAATATGACATAGCCAGCTCTGACCACAGAACAATCAAGTTTCCATGCTACTATCAGTTCTGTCACTCTGCCATCAGTGGGAACAGATACTGGATTCTTATGTTGATGATGTGAGACCCACACTCCTAGCTTCTCTGTGTCACACTCTGAGTGGGAGAATCTGATGGCTAAAAGTTAAGACATGTCTTTGAGGTCTAGTTTTAAGAACCTGGGGGAAAAATTACCTGGCCTTTTATGTAAAGCAAAACAATCTCCACTTCCCTAAGTATATACAGGGAGTTCAAATGCTCAGCAGCTATAAAAATATGACCTACAGTCTCTCCAGAAAGCCTTGAATATGCTTTCCATCAGGACAGATGAATAACTGGCTCTCCTGCCTGATGCTAAATTTTAAGACACTAAATACTGAACTCTTCCAAGCAATACGTTTCTTTCTTTTCTTTTTTTTTTAATTTTCTTTATTTTATTGTGTTGGTTTTGCCATACATTGACATGAAACCGCCATGGGTTTACATATGCTCCCCCTCCAGAACCCTCCTCCCTCCTCCCTCCCGATTCCCTCCCCCTGGGACATCTCGGTGCACCAGCCCCGAGCATCAATCCTGGGCTGGCGATTGATTTCACATATGATAATTAACATGTTTCAATGCCATTCTCCCATATCATCCCACTCTTGCCCTCTTCCACAGAGTCCACGAGTCTGTTCTATACATTTCTTGAATTCTCCCTTGACTCCTATTAGAGGCTTTATCCTTCCATACCCTGAAAAGAAGTTAGAGTTGTCTTTGACTTCCCATTTCTTCCCTTCCTCAGGGAGCGGCAAAGTCTTAAAGTCTTATTATTCTCCACTCACTTTTTATAGAAATTATCATTACTGCTACCCATTCATGTGTTGTTAGACATTTGGATTATTTATAAGTTTTGTCTACTTAGAATAAATCTGTTGAGGATATTTGTGACACACTCTTTTTGTGGTCATATATTTTTGTTTTTCTTGGGTAAATACCTAAGAATGGAAAGTCTGAATCATCAAGAAGTGTATGTTTAAGCTTTAAGAAATTGCCAACCCTCTTACAAAGTAGTTATACCATTTTATATCCTCACTAGCTATGTATGCAAGTCCTAGTTGGCCATATCCTTTCCTTTTCTGTTTTAATTTTATTTTAACTTCCCCATTCTGATGGGTGTGGTGCTGTGTCTCTATGTGGTTTGAATTCTTACCTTCAAAGACTAATGATGTTATACATTATATATATATATAGACCATCTGTATATTTTCTCTTTTGAAATAATGACTAAATCCTTCTGCCCATTTTTTAAACATTTTCATTATTTATCTTATTATCAGTGAATTGTAAGCATTCTTTTTATCTTTGTCTGATTTATGTGTTAAGAACATTTTCTCTCAGTTTATTTTGTCATTTCATTTTCTTAATTGTGTCTCCAGAAGAGTGAATTTTAAATTTTAATGAATGTTGATTTATCATTTTTAAGAAATTTATGGTTCATTGTTTTGTGTTCTAAGAAACCTTTGATCACTTGAAGGTTGCAAAGATTTTTCTTTATGTTTTCTTCTAGGAGAATTATAGCTTTAGATTTCATATTTAGGTCTATGATCCATTTTGAATAAAATTTTGTGTATAGAGTATGATAAGGATCACCAATTATTTTCAACAACACTTGAAATTACCTAAAGGCAATATTCTGTTGATATCTATATCACTTTTCTCAAATTCTACACTGTCTTGGTTAGTATATTTTTAGGATATGTCTTGAAATCAGTAAGTCCTTTTTCTTTATTCCTTTAAAAAATAACTATGGATATTTCAGGTTCTTTATGTTTCCATGTAAAATTGAAAATCAACTTGTCAAATTCTACAAAAATGTCTGCTGCAATTTAGATTGTATCTGTCTTGCTTTAATCACCATAAAATCATGACCCTATTGTTATTTTTCTTATCTTATAATCTTCTGGTATTTGATATGTGGAAAACAGTAGGAGTTGGTTGATTTTATAGGCGTTTCAGCTATAGAATCAGTCTGTCCAATGAACATTCAGCACTGATTTCCTTTAGGATAGATTGGTTGGATCTCCTTGCAGTCCAAGGGACTCTCAAGAGTCATCTCCAACACCACAGTTCAAAAGCATCAGTTCTTCCATGCTCAGCTTTCTTTGTAGTACAACTCTCGTACATGACTCATTCATATATGACTACTGGAAAGACCATAGCTTTGACTAGACAGACCTTTGTCGGCAAAGTAACGTCTCTGCTTTTTTTTATTTTTGTCTATGACCTCTTTATTTATTTATTTAAATTTTCTTTACTTTATTGTGTTGGTTTTGCCATACATTGACATGAATCTGCCATGGGTATACATATGTTCGCCCTGAGCATCAAATCTGGGCTGGCGATTGATTTCACATATGATAATTAACATGTTTCAATGCCGTTCTCCCATATCATCCCACCTTTGCCCTCTTCCACAGAGTCCACAAGACTGTTCTATACATCTGTGTTTCTTTTGCTGTCTGACATACAGGGTTCTCATTACCATCTTTCTAAATTCCATATATATGCGTTAGTATACTGTATTTTTGCTTTTTCTTCTGGCTCACTTCACTCTGTATAATAGGCTCCAGTTCCATCCACCTGAGTAGAACTGATTCAAATGAATTCTTTTTAACGGCTGAGTAATATTCCATTGTGTATATGTACCACAGCTTTCTTATCCATTTGCCTGTTGATGGACATCTAGGTTGCTTCCATGTCCTGGCTATTGTAAACAATGCAGCGATGAACATTGGGGTACACGTGTCTCTTTCAATTCTGGTTTCCTTGGTGTGTATGCCCAGCAGTGGGAGCATAAGACCAGAAACTATAAAACTCCTAGAGGAAAACATAGGCAAAACACTCTCCGACATAAACCAAAGCAGGATCCTCTATGACCCACCTCCCAGAATATTGGAAATAAAATCATAAATAAACAAATGGG